>JABSTQ010000584.1:0-42539 GCA_013358835.2 Ixodes persulcatus
AAATTCGGTTTCCAACCTATGGCGCCACGAATTTGTGCAATGTTGCCCCCAGATGTTCATTTGTTTTGTCAAATTTGCAAAGAGCGAACTTACCTGAGAAAAGTAAAGAAAGAAAAGTCTTAGCTCCTGTGAAAATGCAGCGAAGCCACCGGTCTTCGAACATACGGCGCCGTTTCGCGCACGGGAGACACAGATGGCACAAGCAGTCGCGACGCCAACTGCGCCAACGAACGAGCATCCGGCACCGAGAGCCGGTGTTTTAGCAAGACTATCTTTTGATTAAAAGCGGCGCGCGTTCCGCAGGCGGTGACAGTCGCAGAAACAAAAACAGGCGCGGTAACAAGGAACTGCAAAGCAGACGACATAAGTACCACAAAAAAACAGTTAAAATAACCCGACAAACCATTTTTTAAATTGATTATGTGTCCATTCAATATGTTTTATTAGTAAGGATAATAAAATAATGCATGGGCAACTGATATCAAAAAACTTTGCGCTGCTTTTGAGTCGGAAAGATTGTCTGCTAAAGACGCCAGCTCACGGCGCCGTATTGTTTGAAGAGCGGTGGCTTCGCTGCGTTTCTATAGGAGCTAGGCATTTATTTTTTTACTTTTTCCTCACGTAACTTTGCTTTTTGCAAATTTTACAAAAAGAATGCACCGTATGTGGGCAACGCTGCACAAAGTCGTAGCACAATAGGTTGAGAAACCGAATTTCGTGGTCGATTTAAAGAGCCTGACCGCTCCTTGGGACACCCAGTAGTAACACACACCACCATAAAACTACCGTAAAACACTAAGCGTCACCAGTGTCGGAGTAAGCGCTCAACCCCCCCGTTTGAAACATTTCAACTGATCAAAAGAGATATTAAATGCCTATTCCCCTATTTTAAGCAATTTAAAAGAATATATGTAGGAGACACCATGTGCCCTGTTGCCATGTTCGGTTATCTCTACGATTGGCAGAGAGCATGGGGATAGAACTGGTAGAGTGGCAAAGCAGCAGAGGAGGATGAGGGGTAGAGAATCGAAAAGAGCTAGAAAGTGATATATTTAAAAAAAAACTTTCCGTGGCAATGGATCCAAAGCTAGAGAGCCAAACACGCCGTTTCACTGCACAGCTGAATATAGTTCAACCATAATGATTTTTGGGTGTAACTTAACCAATTAAAAGATATATAACATAGTACCGTTTAGCTTGGATTTTAAAATTTTAGCATCAACATTAGCCAGGATGTACCAAACTTACAGCATTTCCTTTTTAGCTCTTTTGTGTTTCTTGGTATAAGTTTGCCATAGGTTTTCTAGTTCCCTGCAAAACAAATATAGCGTCCGTATCATGTGCATCTGGGCATCATCCGGTGTTGTGTATTGTCGGTACACTCTGTGAGCGCGCCCTTTGTTTTCCGTGTAGGAGTTTTACGAAGTTTGGCAACCAATAAATGTCAGAAGAAACTGAGCACGTGGTGTGCAACATGTACGACACGTGGGAGAGTGCGAACCCGGACTCCCAGTTGTTTCCGTATACCGGTTGATTAGGGAGCAGGGGTGGGAATAATGCCCAGGACCTCTGGTTTCTGCAGCGCAATCTTTCACTACATATGTTGCGAGCTGTGGTGCGCACCACCGCCCCCCCCCCCTAGGGCCAGCCATAACTAAATACAATCCAACTGAAATGTGACTTTGCCCCGTGGCGTGTGCATGCTTCTATTTTGGTATATAACGCCCGCGCGATGATTTTTCAGCACCAGAAGACGTATGAATGACCTCAAAACACTGCAGTGCTGATGAAATTCATTAATGTGGCAATTTGGTCCAGTTGGTTCATGATCATGACAAGTGCCGAAAAAATAGACAGAGACGAGAGGTTGACGTAAACAGTGGCGCACTCGCAACTAACGTTTATTGAAAAAAAATCTCTTCAATAGCCGTGAAAAATATCAGTCATGACTGCAACTGGTGTAGCACGCGTCTATCGAGAAATTCATATCCTTTTGCCGCTAAGGTTATGGATGTGTCAGTTGTACATTTTGTGCCTTCGGCTTCCATCTCAAACGCCTCGTGTAGCTTTCTAGATACTTTATCTGGGTATATGGCCGAAAATTTGGTTTCATCAAATGACGGGAGCAAGGGCAGCCGCTGCAGTGCATGGCCACTGCAGCCACTAACTTTGCTCTTTCGAAAAACAAATGCAAAACAAAACACCACAAAAAATGAACAGAATGCACGACTGGAGTTGTGTACGAAATCCCAATGTCATACCGTTCTGTATACATTGTTCAGACAGGTTGATGTTTTAACGATTGCACCAGCGAACATGACGCGGCAACACGAGCAACCCACATAGGGACATCTGGCAAGGCACTGCAGCCGCTGCCTTTCCTTCCAGTCATTTGACGACACAAAATGTTTGGCCAGACACCCAGATAAAGTATCTGGGTGTCTGGCCAAAGTAATAAAGTAAAGTAATTCTTGACGTTTTTCACGGCCATATAAGAGATTGTTTTTTCATTAAATGTTAGTTGCGAGTTCGCCATTGTTTACCTCAACTTCTTGTCCATGTCTATTTTTCTGGCGCTGGTCTGCGATGATGAAATTTGCAGCACTTCCTGAATCGACGCTGCCCCTCTGCGCCAGTTGCAAGACAACTAAAATTCTAGGAGATTGACAATGGTGAAATTTACCTTGTAAGTCTGTCCGAGTGCTTCAGTCAAAGTGTAGGCTAATGTTCGAAAACATGGAAAGTTGGCAGGTACCTTGAATGCGAGCAACTAATGTGGATTTTATCTTATTCTGGGTTCGCTTTTGTTTATGAGTGTGTTTACCTGTGTGCTTGCGTTTCTTGTTTTTTTTAGGGTACATATGCACAGGTGTGTTTCTACCTTCACGACTGACTACATACCTCCCCCGTGCAATAATGCCTTCGGGTGCTGCAGGTTAACCCGAAAATAAAGAGATGTGAATGTGCTTGCATGCTCGGCAATCCCCATTCATCTCCCTCAACTGCAAATCCTCGTACAAAAAAACATGCACTCTAGCAACTGCGTGGTTGACACGCCAAACCTGAAACCGAGACCAAACGTTCAGAACTATGTGGTGTGCTAACACAGAGCCATTAGCACTGCCTGCCTTCCCTAGCTTTCTTTTTATTGCCACAGAAAGGTTTGCCCAAGACGGGTTGCTCTTTTGTTTCCCCTCCCTAGCTTTCTTTTCATTGCCACAAAAAGTTGTGAACAAAAAAATAGGAATTGCTCTTTTGTCCTAACTCCAAAGAGTAAATTGAAGGCTTTAGTAAAAAAGACAAGCCAGTGCTAATCGAGCACTTCTTAAAATGCTTCGTTGCGAAAAAGAAAAAAAATTGACGCTTCGTTTTTTTTGTGTTTGCGCAATTAACTAGCTGCACAAACGGCAGCTATTCATAAGTCCGTGGTCAGACCAAGCAAGGGACCACCTGACCATGGACACCTTCGCTATCCTACCTACCAAGTGCCCATCCCCCAGGTCCCCATGATTATTTCCAATTTAGAGTGGGCGCCTCTTCGGTATTTTAGAGTGTGTAAAGGTGTTGTTAATTTAGAAAAACGAAAGTGTCAGATAAATCCAGCAGGACCCTGCTGAAGCAGTGCATGGGCCCTGTTTCACCTTTTACAAAGCGTCCCCTCTCGAATGGCAGTAGAGAAACGGGTGAGGCTGATAAGCCTGCAGGCCCTTGCCGAGTTGATAGCTGCTATTCGGACTGGCAGCTCATCGGCAGCTTCTATTCACCTGCAGTGTTTTCGTCATCATACAGACTTCCTGCAACACCACGAATAAGACTCCGACTGACATTCTGGAACAAAAAAGAAGCCAGAACTTGCTTCACAGATCAACAAAAAAACAAGTGCAACATACGCTTCTCTTGTCGTCGACAGTGCAAAGACCATGATGACATCCACCATTAAACTCAACCAAATAAGAAAAATAAACTTCTGCATGAAGTCATTGTATTAAGAACAGTGTGCTTGTGGAGCTTATATACCTACTGGTACCTTAAAAAATCCCGGGAACTTCAAAACAAAATAAATACCATCTAGAAATAGCACAGCAATCAACAAGCCTTTTGACGCGTTCTGTAGTGCTGGGATACAAATCAAAAATCAACACCGGAGATGTGGTCAAAATACCTTAAGTTAGTACAATGCGCAAGTTTATCCTGAAGCTACTGTTGATCACATGGACCTAAGAGGTGTTAAAGCTGGTTCACACTGTTGCAACAGACTATGACCAAGTGGAACAAAACAGGGTTTTAAGTTGCTTACGACTAACATTGCTGCTGCGCAGCACGGTCATAAGCTGTTACAAGAGGCTTAAAGACTGGTTTTGTGGGACTCAGTCCTAGCCTTTAGACTAAAATTGTACACAGCATTGGGATCTTGGACATGGTTGCAAAACAGTTTTAAGAGACTCCCTTCAACTTTAACAGAACCTCAAGTATCTAAAAGTTGAAGTAGGGAGCCTTCACATTCAAAGCTGGATCTGCCTTGATTTGAATGTGTCTCCACTGTACAAGCAAGAGAGCCTGGCAGGTGCGCGAGTTTCCATTGCAACCTCTCCACTATACAAGCGAGAGCACCTGCCAGGTGTACGATTTTCCACTGCAACCTTCGTACCTACTACACATTCTATACCAGATCAGAGCATTTTAATCAAATCATATAACCTCTTTCCTCAGCCATGTAAACTACGTGTGCACCCCGGGTTCTAGAAGTCACGAATATGACCGGGGCAAATGGACCTTTTCCACATATCGACGGCACCAGGCGGTGGCTGCACGAACTAAAAATCGAGGAAGTGACCTACCTGCGCTACCAATCGATAATGGGAGCAACGCTACCAGATTTCTTCGCTCTCTGAGCTGCGGCGCGTGCCTAAAGCGACTTTAAAAAGGGGAAAGAAAAACACGACCCAAACGTCGTGTTTTTCTTTCCGTCCACTTTCTTTTTTTGTGTAACACAATTATATATATGCGGAAATAACGTGCTCTACTCGCTGATCCACAGCCTCCTTCCGAATTTCCTCGATTTTTAGTGCCGACTTCCGCCGCTTGGCATCGGGCGCTCGCGCGTGCGCAGAACGCTTGTCGGAAAAGGTCCACTAAAACGCCACTAAGGCAAACAATAATAATCTTTATTAGCGACAGTAGTACTACTCTGGGTGGCTCGCAAGGCTAGACATATACTGTAAACGACTTAATTTTCGTGGGCTCAAATTTTCGCGAATCGGGCCAAAGCCCGAAATTTGAAATTATTCGCGGGTTCTAATTTTCGCGAATCGAGTGTAGCTTCCGTAGCGTTCACATATTGCCCGTAATGTTCGCGAGTCGTATTTTTCGTGAATTGTAGGCGATTCGCGAAAATTAGGTGCACGCGAAAATTTAGTCACAAGTATGCAGGGGCCCGTAAGGGAGAAAACAACGGAAACGACGAGCTTAGCAGGGTCCTGTCAACACTTGGGCAACTCTAGGCCCGCGCGGCTCAACACCGACGACACGCACGGCAGGCCGGCGCGGAGCAAACGCCGTACGCGAGCGCTACGACGCCCAGATAGGAGCGTGTTCTATGAACCCGCCGCAACCCGCCAAACGCCAGCACCCAAACCGCGCCATCCCGCTGGACGCGGGGCAAAAAGCCAATGCACGCTGACCGAGAGATACGCTGTCGCTAGCGTGAGAAAGGACGAGACGACACGTCAAAGTAAAAAAAACACCTAATTCTTCACGCGTGTCGCCGTCCCGAACACATTCAAGGCGTTTGTTCTAAGATCCGTATCCAAGCGTTTGTCAGCACAGATCAGTTTAGCGCGACCGGCACTTACAGCGTGTCCAAAGGACTCGCCGATAGCAACGCGAACTTTCGAAACAATCTGGTCAGCGTCTCTGTAGTGCTCCGGTATCGCAGAACATTCACGGGATTCTCAAGATAGCGGTTAGCATTTACGCAAGGTTTCAACGAACAGCCTCCACAAGCGATAGCGATCGTTTGCCTAAAAGAAGCCAGCATTAATCAGAACTGCGACGCGACACGAAATCGCGGAGACCGCTCAAGCGTCGAAAAAAGTTAAATATCATCCGAATTACGGTGGAAACGTGAGCTACGGTGTTTCGGAAGATCATCGAGCGTATTTAGATACTCTTCGGGAATGCGTTATGAATATGAAATTGGCAAAACTTACCTGAAATAGGACTTCACCCACGCACGTTGAGACTGGCCTTTGTCTGCACGGGCGGACAAGAATCCGGAAGCTGCTTGTGGCTTTGGATTGGAACGAAGAAATGGATTGAAATACGACTAGCAATAAATATGAGTTTTGAAACGGGGGCTGGTCTCAGTTGAGTGACGATTAGTATGCCAGCCGTACTTTTCAGATAAACTTTAGTTGAGAGTGCGCCCTGTCCTGCTGTCTTTCTTTCTGTTCGTGTATTTTTTGGCGCTTTTCCACCGTACATATAGTTTCGGTTTCGATTTCAGTGGCCGGAGTCACTACCATCGGTAATTACTGGAGTTATCGTGTTGTCTACACAGCTTGAAGTAAATATTTGGGGCGAGCAGACATAGGCCGTGTTCCAAATCTTACCCAAATGGATCTGAGTTACTCCGGCGGGTCATGTCACGTGACAACACAGATTGAAAAACGCTGGACGGGGGTAAGTTTTAGAACGCCAAGGTACAAAACCTTTTCCATATAGTAAGATCGAGTAAATTTTGAAACACGACAATAATGTCCCAGTTTCTTCTCCTGTTACCCGTTCCATGATAGCCTTTGTTTGCTGACTGAAATCTACAACGACTTATGTGCAAAAAAAAAAACAGGGTGTTAGACATTTTAATTTAAGTTGATTTTTTTTATTTTTGAGAACATGCAATTGCTTAATTAATCATTTGATATTAGTTTTAAGTTTTTATTTTTTGCTTAAAAATATTTGTATTTTTTTTCTGAAACTTTGGTCGTTGTGCGCGGCTCAGTAAAAGCAGGTTGTTTTAAGATTTTCAAGATCCCGTACAGCCGACAATACAACAGTGACGTAGGTAGAGGGGAGGCGGGGGGGGGAGAAGCTTTCAGGGGGAACCCTCTTCCTCCTGCCTCTTTCTTCTCCTCGTCCCTCCTCCTTTTCCATCCTCCACCCCCTTCTCGTCCTCCTCCTTCCCGCTTGGTGCATTATGGGAGACGTCCCGTAATCCAACGCGCGCGTCACCGCGGTGCGTTATGGCACGTTTCCCATAATGTACTGCACGGTTAAGCGGACGGCGACGCGTCACGCCGACCCGTTACAGCTACCGTTACGGTCGGCGTAACGCTTTTTTGTTTCGCGACGCCGAGGCGTCACGAAAAAGCATTACGCCAACGCGTTACACGACGCTGAGGCGTCGCAAACGAGCGTTACGAAGACGCGTTACGCGACGCGTCACGAAAAGTGTCGACGCCGACGCGTCACGAAAAAGCGTTACGCGACTTCGAGGCATCACGAAAGCGCAAGCGTTTCGCGACGCCGAGACGTCACGAAAGCGTTTCGTGACTTTCGCGACGACGACAAGTCACGAAAGTCCTAAAACGCTTTTTCGTGACGCGTCACGAAAAAGCGTTACGCCGACGCGTTACACGACGCCTAGGCGTCGCAAACAAGCGTTACGCGACCCGTCACGAAAAAGTGTTAGGCGACGCCGACGCGTCACTGAAAAAGCGTTACGCTGACGCCGACGCGTCACGAAAAAGCGTTACGCGACCCGTCACGAAAAAGTGTTACGCGACGCCGACGCGTCACGAAAAAGCGTTACGCCGACGCCGACGCGTCACGAAAAAGCGTTACGCGACCCGTCACGAAAAAGTGTTACGCGACGCCGACGCGTCACGAAAAAGCGTTACGCCGACGCCGACGCGTCACGAAAAAGCGTTACGCGACGCCGAGGCGTCACGAAAGCGCAAACGTTTCGCGACGCCGAGACGTCACGAAAGCGTTTCGTGACTTTCGCGACGCCGACGCGTCACGAAAGTCCCAAAACGCTTTTTCGTGGCGCGTCACGAAAAAGCGTTACGCTGACGCGTTACACGACGCCGAGGCGTCACAAACAAGCGTTACGCAGACACGTTACGCGACGCGTCACGAAAAAGCGTTACGCCGACGCCGACGCGTCACGAAAAAGCGTTACGCGACGCCGAGGCGTCACGAAAGCGCAAACGTTTCGCGACGCCGAGACGTCACGAAAGCGTTTCGTGACTTTCGCGACACCGACGCGTCACGAAAGTCACGAAACGCTTTTTCGTGGCGCGTCACGAAAATGCGTTACGCCGGCGCTTTACTGTTACGCCCATGGCGACGCCGCTCAAGCCGGAAACGGGCGCCTAAGAGCTGCGCTCTAAGATCAAAGAAACATCACTCAATTAAGGTTTTAAAGTCTGATAGTTAAGGTTTTAAAGGCAAAAATGCTTCTGTGTCTAAATATTCCTAGAACATATGGAATCATCCCGGCGATGTTGCCGCGATTTGGCTGGTGCAGTGCCGTCAATTGGTAGTTGCAAAACAGAGCCCGATATACCCTTTACATATTCCAAGGATAGAACTTCATATATTTTCAGCAATATCGTTTGAAAGCTGGCAGAAACGGCAAATGTTGCCGTCATGTAGCCGGCATGCAGCAATATCTTTTGGAAGATTGCAGAAACGGCCAATGTTGCCGTCATGTAGCCGGGATGCCGCAATATTGGTTGGACGCTGGCAAAAACGGCAAATGTTGCCCTCATGTAGCCAGTTTAGTGCCGCATCATGAATGCTGGCTCTAGACTGGTCAAGCTGGGCCCATATGGGGCCACCTTAACCATGCTGAGACCAATGTTGGCACAATATCTTGTGCTGCCTGGGTGGTTGTTATCAGATGATGACCGCGGCTGTCAACACCGGGTCAACCACGCTTGTGGTTTGAGGTCTGAGGCTTGTGGTTTGCGGTCTGAGGTTTGAGGTTTGAGGTCTGCGGTTTGAGGTACGTGGCCTCACGTACCGCCTACCTTGGGGGGGGGGGACCCGGACGAGCTCCGATTGGTCACTGGCCAACGTCCATTCACTGTCATTGGTCCCTGGGATGAGAGAGAGGGAAGAGGCCCCGCCCTGCGGCTCTGTGATTGGTCGGGGCTGGCCCCGCCCCCTTGGGGCTTTGATCGACAGGTGGCCGAGTTGGTGCATGTTTTCTACTACTCTCGACGCACATTATTGGCAATGGTTCCTCGGTAGCCCCAGTTTTGTGAGATATTTTTTAATTAAAATTCCACACCGCCTAGATGAAGCCATTAACTATCAGTAGTACAAGTGCTATACACTACATAAATGGCGCCACCAACTATCACTGGCGCCCGTGCTCTCAGACTGACCACCCCAGGGTGTGCAGCCCCATGCTGTTGACTGTTATTAAAGTCAGTTCGGCTCGGAGCATCATTTGTGTAGGACGTCTCTTCCTTCCGGCGCTTGTTCCCGCCCTCAGCTTCGCCGGCCACCGCCTCGTCGGCTTGTGAGACCCTACTTATTTTCGCAGGACCGCGTAAGCTCTGCTCCTCCTCCACTAAATTTTTGGGGTTTTTCTTTTTGAAATTATTACTGATCCATGGATAAGCGCATATTGGAAGGCCTTAATGAGATGCATGCGCTTAAAATTTCGATAGGTGCAAATGATTTTCGGGTTGTTATGTATGATTATTCATGGATGTGTTTTAATGATGTTGTCACAAATGTCGTCAAATCGAGCCCAAGTGTGACAGATTGAAGTTCACCTGGGAGCTTCCCATGTAAACTTGCCTTCAGTTTTTAGATCTACAGCTTACTTTTACAGAGAAACACCTGTGCTGTTTTTACAAACCGCGTTCAAGAAAAAAAATATGCCTCTTGTCTTTTGATAGGGATTATTCTAAGCTGATACAGCGAGGTATTGCTCTCGCCTCTCTTCAGGCTGCTCCGACGAAAAGCTGACATCACGCTTTGACGCAAAGCTTTGAACTTCAGGTAGAACGCTTAGACAGGGTCGGCTACCCCGGATGCTTATTACCAGCGTGTGTAAAATTCTCCACAAAATATTAAAAATAAAGGAAACACAGGGGACGGTCAGCGGGAAAAAGTTAAAAAATCAAGTGTTCAAGTGATTCCTTATTTACTAAAGGTGTCGCATAACCTTAAGCAAATAGCAATTAAGTACGATGTCAATGTTGTTTTCTCCGCTCCATGCAAGCTGTCAAAAGTTTGCCCTATGATGACTAGACAGAAACGTGTTCCATGCTCGAGAAGCGCGTCACTCTGTACACAGCTTGTACCTCTAATGTTGTATACGAGGTTCCACTAACGTGCGGGCGCGTGCATATTGGGCAGACTGGGCGGTGTTTTAGCAAACAAGCGCGTGAACATCGTCTAGCCGTTCGTAACAACGCGGGGGGACACTTTGCGGAACACCGCATGCAGGCGCGTGTGTGTTCCCCTGTTAGAATTAACAAAACTTATTAATAGAGCAAATAACAAGACTGAGAGGGAAATAGTTGAAGCGTATTTTATTAAGTTTGCTGGTGATAACTGCGTCAGCACGCCTTCGACTTCACTAAATGACAAGGAAGTTTCTTTTCTAGATGGTTTTGTGTAGTCGTGTGTAACTGATATGAATGATTAAATCATTTTCATCTGTTGTTTGTGTTTATGGTTTACTGTCATTACATGAGATTGGCAAGATGGGAAAAAGTGTTCACGCATGTGTGCTGGGTGGTTTGCCTTTATTAAATCAGTTGAAAGTGAGCGCCAGCGCGTGTTGTATGAGTCTCTTCTTCGTCCATGTTTTTCGCGATTTGAAGTCCTCTAGTTTATTTAGGAGCTGGTGTTTGCTCGGACATGCTGTGGTACCTTTTTAGTAGCCCTACTTCTTGTTTCAGCGATATTGATGGCGCGCTGACGAACGTTCCGTGTTATCCTGAAACCATATGTAAAGCCGCAATGATTTCACGTTTTGACCTATCTTTAGAGCTGGCCAAGATAGAAGTGACTCCAAGCTGAGCTTTGCAGCTGCATTTTGTACAATGCCCGGCCTGGTTGCCTGGTGCTTGCAATAGACCGATCGCACCAGCCAGTTTGACTACGCCACCGCTGTCGCAATGCATCGAGGGAACTTCAGTCTTTAGGCACGTGCTACCAACTCCTTGGAGCTCTGCGCGCGTGGAGCACGAAACGGCACAAGCCCCCTCCTGCACTGCGGTTTGCCTACAGCATACTAGATGTATGGCTGTGTCACGCATGCGCCGAACGCTTAGTGAGATCGATCTATTGTCCGCATGCATGTTTCTGTTCTCTAAGGCTTCTGTTTACACATCTTCCGGTCTCAGACCGATGTAGGATTCTCAGCACGTCAGTGGTATTTTGTACTGTATTATTTGCCAAAACAAGTGGCCAGGATTGTCTAATCGGTTAAGGGCTTGCCCCGGATAGACGAAGGCTGCGGGTTCGATCCCCGCTCCTGACCCAATTTTTCGCCAGCCCTCTTTCTCTTTACCTTCCCCTAACTTTGGTGTAATAAATTTAATAACCACTTTCGCCCGTCTTCGTTTACAATAATACAACGACTGCACGTGTCACGGTGCAGCCTGTCTCCATGGGAAGGAGTGGTTCCCTAAATACCTTGGAAGACGGGCCATTTCCGACATACGTTAGCTGAAGTGACGCACTTGCCATGTCACTGCCGGAACTCGCAACTAGCATGGGCCTTAAGGTGCAATCCCATGGTTCATGACGTTCTCGTGCTTTTTTGACTGCTTATAACCCTCTTTCTATGCAGCTAACAATTAAAAAGTTAATGTCAAATTAAAGAGATGTTTTTCAACGATACTTTAATGTCTCGATATTACGATTATTTCTAGTTGTTAGTTAATTATTCAGCTTTAATTACACCACAGTCTCTAATATTGAAAAAAAACAAATTTCTTAAGTTATAACGTTCCATCGTACACGATATTTTACGTGAGCGTTCGGTTGGATGTAATAAATTAAAAACGTTAACAACGAACTATACATATATTTTGAAATAAAAAAATAGTTTAATATGGTAATATTTTATGGCGCTATAAAAACGGAATCACTTCAAATAATCAAAATAAAGAGACATTAAATTATGAAGCATTCTTCGATATTACATTTTCCAGAACTTCCATATTGATATACTACACGTTAAGAATGTTATAAGACCTCAAACGTTTCCCATTCAGTTACGGCAAATTGTAGTTTCTTAATATAAAGTACAGATGGCGACACGTGTTCAAGAACAGCTTGATGTGCATTTTCCATCGTGTGCCACTTGGAATGCCGCGTGATAGACAGAAAAAGCGCCAGATGTCAGGGTGTCAGATGCCTGGACGCCCGCAGTGAGCGAGCCAGAGATGTCAGAACAACAAGTGCGAGGCTGCGGGTGCACCACAGCTATGTTTGCGCGCGTTCTGCTGTGCATCGGTGCACATGCCCGACGCGATCCAAATGAAATGGGCGCCATGAAGTGCATTCTGCCATTTCAGATTCCGCCACGCATGCGAAAACAGATTGATGTTTTAGTCACTTGAAAAAATTATTTTCGCAATCAAACCATGCTTTTCGGAATGGTTTGACTATATTTTGTTTCGAAAACCACCTCGGTGACTCTTAAGTGGCAATGATAATAAAACAAAACATTAAATCGTCTCAGTGTCTCTGAGCCAACGCGCTGGCCCAGGAATCCATTTTTGTCGGGTTTAAATATCGGCCGAGGTTCCCGCAATCTGACGGAGGCCAATCTGAGATTTCGGTTGCACGTCAAAAGATCTCCAGTTAGTTAAAATAAACCTGCATTTTTTTATAGGGCGTGTTGACTGAAGTTTGTTGGTTTGGCTTGTGAAAACTTAAGATCTGAATATTTGCTTTGCTTTACCTTAGTTCGGAGCGCAGCCAACGCTATGGGCTGAAGAAGGCACTGAAGCCCACGTTACTTTGACTGAAACAGCGCCAAGAGCGAGAGGTCAAGCTGTTCGTCCTCTTTCTGTGCCTATGTGGTCGGGCTAAACTAGAGCCACTGAATAAGCTACGCATTATACACATCTTGGTGCTTAAAATGATGGTTGTCAGTTGTCTAAAGCTTTATCTGAAATCACAGGAAACGCTTTTCCGTCCTCCACAAATGTTTAAACAGTTCGCGACAAAGCATAGCAATATTACGTGAAGTTCCTAACACCGAAACTAATGCAGAGGAAGACGCACTTTTGAATCATGACGATCGGCAGTTGCGTTTGATTTGTTACTAACCACCAGGATGGCGGCGCCCACAACAATATCGGGGGAAAAAGTGCACATACTCTAAGCATAGCTCATTTGGTTTAGCTCACAGGTGAAACCAAGCGCGGTGGGGGATCAGAGCACGTGGAGAAATGCTCGAGCGCGAGCTCCGTTCAAAGCACGGAGCTTACGCTGCAGAACCTTTAGGGACCCTGGTTCAGACAGTTGCGTTTTACAGCGTTTGACTGCGTTACGGCTGCGAGAAACCAGGGAATCCCTGCTGCTTATGTCGCGTGCGCAGATGGTTCCCTCAATTGGATTCCACGCTTCATACGAAGCACAGATGTGCCGGTGACTCGCTTTCGGTTCTCGACGCAACGCAGTCAAACGCCCTCAAACGCAAGTGTCTGAACCAGGCTTAAATCCCCTCGATGTGTTTGCGTTTGTCTTTCAAATGTCAAATGTGCCAGTGCACGAGGCCCATGTCTCGAGCGGCCCTTGGAGGCAAAAGGCGGCGCAGCACTAAAATTACAGTGTACCAGAATGCTGGGGTAGTTCTGGGACCGGAGCCGCTCGGCAGTGGAAGCTCGCGTGAAGGCGCGTGTATTGACAGTTTGTGGCGGCGCTGGAGTCGAGTTACGCGGAAAAAATCGCGCAGCCAGCGACGTTTCGCGGAAAATGCGTTTGGAGTCGACAACGATATTGTATTTTTTTTTTTTTTTACTTTGAGCGGTGCGCGCAAAACCGACCACGATTTCATAGTTCTGCTGGGTCCGTGTGTTCGATTGAAATATGTTTTGAATCATGTGTGTTCTGATTTTGCGGATGGCGAACGCGTAAGTGTAGCGCCGAAATGCCGTCGGCGCCAAAATGCCATCGGCGAAACGGCGACCGAACTCTTGCTGCGCACCTGGTTTCCAAATGGGCTAAATTCGAGTAAAAGGCGTGAAAGCGGCGTCCCTTCTTGACGCTCCAAAGCACTGAGCCACAAGAGATCTTTGGGAAAAGAAACTGCAACGATCGGACAAGCGTCTTCAAGAAACAAGTGCTGTCAGCGAGCTGCACTTTGAGCCCTGCTTCATCCTTTGAAACTGCGCCTCAACGATTCAGAAACCTTTGAGAGTACGTCTCAATGGTTTTTGAATCGTGCGAAGAAAGGCAAACTTTTAATGATGAAGTTTGCAAACCTCGTTGCCTTTTCGCGAATTGTGGAAATTGTGTTAGCCTTTAATAATGACTGCCTTTAAAAGTGCAATTGCAACATGGCCAATTAAACCGTTAATTAACAAGTTAACTAAAGAAATCTGGTTAATTATTAAACATTACGACTTTTATGAGGCAATTTATTGTCCATCGAGCCCTACAGATATAAGTAAAGACGGCATCCACGTGTCTGCCACCTCCTTTCTTGTAAGATCTGTAAAGTTTTACAGCGATTAAAACAAAAACACCCTCCATGTCTGAGCGAACCAGATACGACCCCTGTGAAACCATGGGTATTTCACTTCGAGTACCCAGCTCAGGCAAGACTTACCTGGCTGTAAGAAAGCTGCTTTCGGTTAGATGTATTGTTATTAGCGTGTGGGTTTCAGATGGTTTACCCTCAAGAGTACAAGGCGCTCTACATTGTAAGCATGTATGCGCTGCACATTATAAGCATGCATTTCATTGCCGTGCTGTAAACTATTACAACTTTTACCTTGCCTGATTTACGTGTGCTGTTGTTTCCTGCTCTGACTGATGTGAAAAAGTTGCTTGTTTTCTTCTTTGAATCTTATAAAGCATTACTTGTTCAGCCCACGTTGTCTTCTTTTTGGAATTAAGTTCAATGTTAAAACACGTGATAAAAATTGTCACGGCTTTTAAGCCATTTCTTACAAGTGAGCGTCGGGTGGTCCTCGGATGGTCGGGGCAGCCATGAAGAAATATAATACCTGTGCCACACGGGCAACTCGAATGCCATTTACAACGAATGACATTTGAGCGGACGGCCAATCAGCGCGCGACACTCCGGGCGTGGCGCATCCCACGCGCGACAGATTGGGAGCTGATTCGCCGATCACACAAATGTCATTCGTTGTAAATGGCATTCGAGTTGCCCGTGTGGCACGGGTGTAAGATTCTCATTTCTTTGTGGCCGTCGCTTCGGTGGTTTTTTGCATTAACCTGGGGTATCTAAAAACATACTAAAACAATCTCGGGCTTTAATATGTGCCGTTTCGTTCCACCATAAAATAAAATAGCAAAAACAAAACTGTTTCTGAGTTTTAAATTTTCCCGCCAAATATCTCTTGTTTGACCTTTTGCAACCAAGGAAATGGGAATTTCATTTAAAATGTTCACGATCTGACGAACCGAAAGTCGCAGCTAATTGTACGCTGAAACCACTTGCAATTCCTTTTTTAAAGTCGCAATTGTTTTTACTTGAAGACAGAGATTGTACCGTGCAATACGTTGCAGCATCATGTTGCCAACGGTCGTGCCGCAGCGTAATTGATGCCGCGGTACGACCGCTGGCAGGTCGTAGCTCTATCAGAAAGCCTATGTGCAGTCCACCGAAGCGGCGTCAAAAATTCATATTTTCGCGCCTGCAGCCGCGCACGCGCACACTTTCTGGGTAACACGACGGTGTCGACACCTGCCGCGATCAATACCGCGCGCCTCAGGTGAGCCACTCCGGTCCCAACACTACCCAAGTATTCTAGTACAGTGTACTAAAATGACTGGCCCTTAAAGGTGAATGGCGGCGGAGCACGCGCTCGTGGCACGTGTGTTGCGCGTTTCCACAGCAATGGTTGGCGGTACTTGCAAAAAACGCCTTTATCAAGGGGCTTCAGCAGGGACCCTGGGTTCAGACGCCTATCTGCATTCTACCGTCGTGCGATCGTGTACCACATATACTGCGCAATGCACGTTAAAGACCCTGAGCTAACAGGTGTACTGAACTTTTTAAAACATTCAACGGGTTACAATGTAGCCCTACGAAACCGCAGCTCTCTAAAAAAACTTGGACTATTTTTGAATCCGCCGTTACATTGTATTTAGTGTGTGCTTGCGTGTTCGCGATATTTTTCTTTTTTTTTTTCGTCTACATCTGTGATTATGCGGCTCTTATGATGAGACTATAGTTGTCGGACTTCTAGAAAAATATTATATAACTAAACCAATTGCGCGTGAACGCAAAATACAAAAACAAAAAAAAACACATAGGCGCGCTTAACGAAAATAATTCAAAGAATAGAATTGATTATAATTGTGTTTTCAAAGGTTTCAGCGCACAAAAGCTATAAAAGCGAGCTCGATGCTTTGGATGCCGCGCTTCGTCACTGGAAGAGTAGTTCAGGGCAGCTTGTTCGCGCTTGCATGTTCCGCTTCGCTCTATCGATACAACCAAATACTTTACTGGTAATGTATTTAGTGAAACAATGCTACATTCTGCATATGTGCAATGCCCTCAGTTTTCAAGTGATTACACACTTGTTTATCATTATTGTTTTAGTTTCCCACTACGATTAATTTCGTGCTCTTTTGTTTGCTACATGCATTGAGACCACGGTAACCCAGGAGCAATCTACATTGCGGATTGTAAAAAAACAAAAAAAAACCTATGCTATTTTTTACGTGTGCCACAATCAATACAAAATATGTTAAACTTCAGATGTGGCCGTTTGCGTAAATAAACAATGTGGTTTGTCAAGAACAAATGCGATTGTATGAAATCACCTGGGAAAAACTTGTTCTAGGCACGCGACCGTTGGCATGCAGTGAATACTCACAATCGGCGCTGAGATTATTGGTAGCTGTCAGTAAGTGGAGTTTTTCTTTGAACCTATAGTTAAACTGTTTCCCTCTTTCTGTTGCAAGCAACCAAGGGACACCTTACACCAAATCTGAGGGTCTTAAAGTACTATGAATATTCAAAGATTACAGCCTGAGCATTATATCTGTACAAGCTTTAGCTTTAGTGGCACCCTTAACTTGCGATACGCTCAACGCTAGTGTAAAATGTAGCGCTCTTTCAGTTTTAATCAGCGCACCACGTGCGTGCTTACACTATATCTTATACATCGTCAAACTCTACCCGTTTGAATCTATTTCATTTTTGCACACCACTATTTGCGCTCATAAATCACTCAATTAAGACTTGTATATGGCTTAAACTCTGTGCAAAAGCTATCGTACAGACCCAGAATCTTTGCCTGCGCAGTCATTACAGTTATCACTGAACACGTATTAAAATTAGTTCTTATCAAAAATTGCTGCGAGCTAATTTTTAACCTTGGCTTTTTTTTTTTTTTATTATGATTCCCGCACCTGTACTAAGGTGGGTTTACCAAACTCAATATGTAAACCTGAGTGTCATTTTTTGTGTTTTCCAGTCCCGTGGTTTCGGTCAAAATGAATACTCAGCTACCTAAATGAGACACCTGACCACCCAAAAAATAGTTCATTTGTTTTGATTTTTTGTGCATTTCATTTCTCAAGGTAGAAGTTTGGGAACCCAAGTTTATCACGTCATCACGTTTTCCTGGAAATCCACAAAGAGCCAAACGCATGCACGACAATAGGCCCGGCCCGTCATATAAATCTGATCACATTGATATGTTATTGGCCTTCGAAATCCCTGCGGCGTGCTAACGGCGCACAGGCAACTTTATATTTTTCAACGCATGGGTTGTTTTGTTGTGCATGTGTTTCGCCTTTTGGCTAAGGTTGATTTTCGCGTTTTGTTCTGACCATATTTGATTGGGACGTGAGCTGGGACTATGGCTGGGAACTGGGCCCCTTGCACGAGAACTGGCGCAGCCGTGCGCGTTCCAAAGAAAGCTCGTGCAGAGAACAAGCGAAGGACCAGGGATGTCATATTCAAGATATTGGCGACGTGCGCGACCAAAAGCGTCGCTGTGGTCGGCCCTCCACGATTGGCCGAACGCTGACCATGACGTCAGAAAAGGATTTCTTATCGACGGAAATAAGAGGAATGAAAGAACTTTAATTTTGACGGTGTTGGTAGTGTTCCTTTCAGAGCGCAATTATTTCAAGCTTCCACCATGCTCATTACAAACACCGTCGAACTTGTTGGTTTGAAGGTAATGACGTCGCAAGGGGGAACGATAGGAGGGCGCCACCAAAACATCTCGCCGCTAATAGAAAAATACCCCACTGTATCGAAGCCCCACCACACACGATTTTTCTCATTGATATACAGGCCTGGAAGGCAATCCTACCGGCATCTGTTGGTTCAGAATCACACTAACGAAGGGTGGGTTTGCACCTTAAGTCAACGGTCCATGTCAGCAAGAGAATGTGTGGTATGGAACGTGGTTATTTACGCATTTGAGCAGTTGACCGCATCGCCCTCTTGTCTATAAACGTTGAGCCAATGCATGCAAAGTTTAACGCGATTATATACGCAGTTGACCGGAGCGCCCTCTCCTGTAGAGATGTTGAGCGGCTACATGCGACGTTTCATCCATGACAGAAACCCCAGCTCTTGACTTACTACCACATCTCAGAGCCCCCTCCCTACTCGTACCGCAGTTGTGGCCGAGTGGTTAAGGCGATGGACTAGAAATTCATTGGGGTCTCCCCGGACAGGTTCGAATCCTGTCGATTGCGTAAACATATGTTTTTTTTCTTCTTTTTTTTTAAGAAGACAGATGGGATGCCAATCGATGTGAGCACGGACGCCGGACTTATGGACAAGGCTATACCCTAAGGAGCTTCGCCCCTAAAATGAAACAGAAGAATCTAAAATGGCAAGAGCTTGTCCTGCTGTGGTAATGAAGAAGTAAAGTGAGCGGAGTAAGAGGAAAAAAAAGTCCGAGGACACCTAAACACTTCTTATGAGTTCTGAATGCGACAGTATGAATGTCGTTCTTGCGCTAGCTTTGTTTGTCTGCGGTGTAGGGGTGTGGACGGCCACATTTCGCCGGCCGACGGCCGAGCGCGCGCTCTGGTGAAGTGGCCGCGCCGCGCTGAGCTCGGCCGTGCGCCCCTTTTCAGAGTTGGCCCGAACCGCGGGCGGGCTGGGCGGCCAGGCCCCCACCGCCGCACTTCGCCGGGCCTCTTCGGGTCACCGCGTGCGCTGCGTTGCCATGGAAGGGGCTTCCAAATACCGTAGACACTAATAAAGGAAACTCCGGTGTAAAATGGGAGACGGAAGTAGAAAGCGATCCTTGCGGTATGGACAACTCGCCACTTTCCCCTGAAATGAATCAAGTGGGTGCGACTCACTAAAGAAATTGATAATCTATGAAATATTTCCTTTTTTTTTCTTTTCTTTGATGGAGCATAGGCAGCATAAGCTCGTGATATTGGACCTCTTGGTATTTTGATGTCAAAATGCACTGTGTTGTATAGACCAGTCAGGATTTGGATCGCGATTTTGTACAATCTAAATAATTATTAACATTTTCTAAGCTTGTTGATTTATTTGTTTTATTCCTACCGAAACATGTCTTGTTAGATGTCATTGGCTTTGAGTGACCATAATTGGCAATGGGCGTCAATTTTTCATGAGACCAACATGAAATGACGCTAAGTGACTAGAAGTAATTATTATTGATAATTATGTGTTTTTTTTTGTTTGCTTACGCTTATGAACGGCTTCAAGTGGCTTTTGTTGGCTATGGACCCGTTGTTCTTGGGCAGGGGGCGCGAGCGCGTCTGCAAGACGCGACCATGTTATGCTGGCAGCACTATCCAGGCGGCGCTGTAACGTTCGATATTGCACGTGCCACGTTCGAAAGCAAGCATCTGTCAGCATTTGTAGACACGTGATAACAAAACGACTAGAAAAAATAAAATAAAAAAAGAATTATGCAGCTCGCGGCCTCAGCGTCCCATTAAACATTCCTTTCAGCTTTATTATTTTTGTTGCTCTTTTTCATAGCTTCCGTGAGCCCGTATGTTTCACTTGATTGCGAAGCCAAAGCTATACTTGCTAAAGCATGTTCCCCTGAACGATGCTCGCACTGCACGAGCGCGCGTGCTTGACAGGGACACTGCAAGCTCGGAGCTCGCTCTTGTAGCCTATCTTGTAGCCTCTGCTACGCTGGCACTTATAATAGAACAGAGTATAAAAAACTATACCTGTTTTCACCTCAAGAAAAAAGTACGTTTCGCGCATTGTTCCTACGCGGCGCGAAATAGTTCTTACGAGATTCGGTTGTCGGAGGAAAAAGCGATGCCTTTGACGTTTGGAACGTGTACGTCTTGATAAGATAAAACATATCTAATCTAAAATTCAACTACATATGTCTTCATTATCCATATAAAGGGGGAAATTACTAATGTTCCGCGAGGAGCCGGACTTGTTTTACTTCGGTTCTTGAGGTGAAAACAGGTATAGTGGGGAAGCGTATTGACGCATGTTCGAAACGCGAGCCAAATATTCTATTTTGCTCGCCTGGAGCGCTGCTCAAACCTTGAGAGCTAAGGGCCTATTAGCATCTTCTTTGACCAAATGGACCTTTTCCGAGAAGCGTTCTGCGCACGCGCGAGCGCCCGATGCCAAGCGGCGGAAGTCGGTGCCAGAAATCGAGGAAATTCGGAAGGACGCTATGAATCAACAAGTAGAACGCGTAATTTCAGCATACATATAATTGCGTTACACAAAAAAAATAAAGTGGACGGAAAGCAAAACACGACGTCTGGACGGACGCCACGGATGCCCCTCTTTAAAGTCGCGTTGGGCACTCGCCGCTGCTCAGAGAGCAAAGAAACTGGTAGCGTAGCTCCTATTATCGATTGGTAGCGCAGGTAGGTCACTTCCTCGATTTTTAGTTCATGCAGCCACCGCCTGGTGCCGTCGGTATGTGGAAAAGGTCCATTGACCTTAAATGGCTGCCAACGGGCCTCCTGCGTTCCCCAGGGGGTGCTGCGAAAAGGGAGTACAAACTTTAGCGTCACAGACTATCACGCATGCAGAAGCTTGCCAGCTCTGGTGCCGAGAGCGAGATTACAAAGAAAATACAAAGAAGCAACAACAATTCGAACGCCGTCAAAGCTAAGACGCTAAGCGCGTGAGCCAGGAACTACCGTTCCACGCGTTCCAAAGTATACTCTGTTTCATACTTAGCGTGCAACGCTGTCAAAGCTACTGGCGCGAGCGCGTGGCTTCCTCTATGGTTTTGTTTGCGCGAGAACGCGTGCAAATGATCAACGAGATCAAGCCCCACGCTCGCGCCAGTAGCTTTGACAGCGTTGCACGCTAAGTATGAAACAGAGTATAGACATGGCAAAGAAAAAGAAAAATTAAAGCGTCGCTTCACAGGTGTTTTGACGTCACCACCCAGAGATAAGAGACGCGTATCCTAGCGGTGGTGTCATGAATTTGGCACTTTTGATTGTCTTGCGGCGTTGAGTCTGGCCGATTTCTGGCGTCCCAAACTGTTTTTTCGTTCTACAGCACCAGACAGAATTAGAAAAGCTCAACCAACGTACCATAAGTAGTGCGAGGCTCAATCAGGTGAGCTTGTACTACCCAAAATGAGGGCGCTACAGTTGTTCAAAGCTTCAGCGCAGGAGGCCAATGGCTATTGATGAAATAATTGACAATTATCAATTTCGGCGTTGGTGAATGCATATGGCTTCAACTGGCTATTATGGGCTATCAGCCTCAACTTTTATATATATTCTGAGATATGTCTCCATCTATGAAGAATGAGTAATGAAAACTGAGCTATTTCTGTTTATAAACCGGAATGACTTCAGGCGGCTATTGTTGGCTACTAGAATACATTTCTGACCAGATTGCCTCAATGGCTACTAATGACTGTTAGTATAATAGCAATTATCTGCTGTCTGAGTGTTTGTGAATGAGAATGGATTCAAGTGAATATTATTGGCTATAAGCACCTATTTTCGAATATATTGGCTGCAAATGGCTACAAACTGCTATTAGTAGATAACTATTGCTTGAGCTATTTTTTTATTTACAAAGTGGAATGGCTTCAAGTGGATAATGTTGGCTATTTGTATTTCTTTTGACCAGATTGGATTGAAATGGCTGCTGATGGATATTAATCAGATCATTAAAAAAGTATGTGCTATTTCGGTGCTTAAAAATGAGTATGGCTTCAAGCGGCTCTTATTGGCTTATGCATCAAATTTTAGATAAATTTGATTGAAATGTCTACAAATAGCTATTAGTGACTAGTGTTTATATTTATGGGCGTTTTAGTGTTTACTAACTGGAATGACTTTAATTGGCTAGCGTTGGCTATTAGAATCTATATCTGACCAGATTGGCTTCAAATGGCCTGCAATGGCTATTAGTGAGTATAATTGACAATTATGTGCTATTTCAGTGTTTATGGATGAAAATGGCCGCAAGTGGCTATTACTGGCTATACGCATTTATTCTTATTGCAATGGCTTGATTTGGCTACAAATGGCTATTAGTGCTAGTGTTGATAGTTATCCTCGTGAGACCCTGCGTCCACCAGTGTGGACATTGGGCTTTGAATTGTTGAAAATAAACGGCGCCGCACCCAGGAAAGAACTCCTGTCCACCGTCATGGACATAGTCTGTGCTGCCATCTGGAGGAGTGTTGAGCAAACAGCACTGAAAACAACTGGTTGCTCGCTATTCCCAATGGCGACCTGCAGCACTCGCAAGTTCTTCGGAGGATGCCAAGATATGTAATCAGTTTACGTGATTTACACAAACGGAGGCTGTGTTAATTTATATTTCTAGTGTTCTTGAAAGTTCACAGATGGTTAATAATGCTTAATATCGACAACAGTATTAGCATGGGTTGCGGTAGTCGCTTGTCAAACTGTGTGTCCACGTGGGTGGACGCTGGCACCCAAAACTTGTGACATGAATTTCGCGATGACCATGTTTTGCTCATCATCAATGTCAAACACACGTGAAGTGAAAACAATTGGTTTGATTGATTGTGTTCAATTTCTCTGGACTAACAACAAGTCAGGCGAATGCCATTTTTGACAGTGTGTGCGGTGCCACATGTTCCGCGCAAGAGAGTCAAGCCGCTGCCAAGTTTGCTAGTCAGGACGGCGCAGGCACCTCACATGCCAAAGAAAGACGACATCAAGAATGCTTCAAGGAGCAGGTACCCTGACCGCTCAAAGAAACCTCCTCACCGTTGCACGTCCTATGATATCTTCCTCTGCATTGAAACTGACAGGCACTGCTTCTTTCCATTTCATACCAAGAAATGAACATAATTTTTTTGCCGGTATCACTCCAGATTTGTTATTCTTCCGCCCGAAACCTAACTTGCAAAAATGAACTAATAAAATGTGGAATAAAAATGTGTTCATTTTCCCGATTTGAAGTATAAAGTCCCACTGTCAATGTGGGTGGACATCCATTTTTACTGAACCTGCAAACTAACACTGCAAAAAAAAAAAGTCAAAAATGCTCAAACTTACTCCTAACAAAGCAATTAAAGGTATTTAATATTAAATACTTATGCCGGATTTTTCTGGGGTGTTTAATAAGTGGAATGGCTTTAGGTGGCTATTGTTGGCTATTATCACCTATTTCTGACAAAGATTGGCTTCAAATGGCTAGCAATGGCTATTAGTAAGTGCAATTAACAATTATGTGCTATTTCAGTGTTTATAGATGAAAATAGCCACAGGTGGCTATTACTGGCTATAAGCATTTATTTTCATTGCAATGGCTTGATTTGGCTACAAATGGCTATTAGTGACTATACTTCGTCTCACCTTAGCATGGACTAACTGCGAAGGCTGTGCAAGCGCGAGCGGCTAGCCTTGACTGCCTTGACTGGAGCACTCGCTGCACGAACGCTCGTGCAGCCGCTGAGGCTTCATCCGAAGCATTTTGCTCGCGCTTCTAGCATGCGCGGCTAACAATAGTCCATACTAAGGTGAGACGAAGTATAGTGTTGATAGTAATGAGCGATTTTTGTGTTTACCAACTGGAATGGCTTTAATTGGCTATTGTTGGCTAGTATCATCTATTTCCGTGCATATTGGCTTCAAATGGCTAGCAATGGCTATTAGTGTGTGTAAACTATTCTGTGCAATTTCAGTGTTTATAGATAAACAGGCTACAAGTGGCTATTTTTGGCTATAAGCATTTATTCTTTATTAGATTGGCTTGAAATGGGTACAAATGGCCAGTAGTGAATAGTGTTCATAGTTATGAGCGATTTTGTGTTTACTAACTGGAATGGCTTTTAGTGGCTATTGTTGGCTATTGGCCTCTATTTCTGAGAAGATTGGCTTCAAATGGCTAGTAATGGGTATTAGAGAGTATAATTAAAAATTATGTGCTATTTCAGTGTTTTTTAGATCAAACTGGCTACAAGCGGCCATTACTGGCTTTAAGCATTTAGATTGGCTCAAAATTGCTACAAATGGCTAGTAGTGACTAGTGTTGATATTTATAAGCAGGTGTCATGCTTAGTAATTGGAATGGCTTTTAGTGGCTATTGTAGGCTATTAGCATCTATTTCTGGCCAGATTTGCATCAAATCGCTTGCAATGGCTATACTCCGTTTCACCTTATGTCGTACCACAGCGAAGGCTACAAGCGCGAGCTCATAGCGTTGCCAGCTCTTCTTAATGCACGAGAGCTTGTGCCACCAACACCTGCCCCAGAGCAAGAATCTCGCGCTCGTAGCCTTCCTTGCGGTGGTGAAATAGAGTATATTAGCAAGTATAATTGACAATTATGTGCTATTTCAGTGTTTTTGGATGAAACTGCCCACAAGTAGCTATTACTGGCTATAAGCATTTAGATTGGCTTAAAATTGCTACAAATGGCTAGTAGTGACTAGAGCTGATATTTATAAGCAGGTGTTATGTTTACTAACTGGAATGGCTTTTAGTGGCTATTGTTGGCTATTAGCATCAGTTTCTGGCCAGATTCGCATCAAATGGCTTGCAATGCCTATTAGCGAGTATAATTGACAATTCTGTGCTATTTCAGTGTTTTTGGATGAAACTTGCTACAAGTGGCTATTACTGGCTATAAGCTTTGCGATTGGCTTAAAATTGCTACAGATGGCTAGTAGTGTTTAGTGCTGATATTTATAAGCAGGTTTTATGTTTACTAACTCGAATGGATTTTAGTGGCTATTGTTGGCTATTATCATCTATTTCTGGCCAGATTTGCCTTAAATGGCTTGCAATGGCTATTAGCGAGTATAATTGATAATTCTGTGCTATTTCACTGTTTATGCACGAAACTGGCTACAAGTGGCTATTATTGACTATAAGCATTATTTTTTTAAATTAAATTGGCTTGAAATAGCTACAAATGAATATTAGTGGCTAGTCTTGAGAGTTATGAGCAATTATAGTGTTTACTAACCGGACTGGCTTTTAGTAGCTGTTGGCTATTATCATTCATTTTTGACCAGAGTGGCTTGAATGGGCTAGCAATGGCTATAGCAAATATAATTGTGGATATTCATGAATTGCCATTCATAGCCATTCAATGGGTATTCACGAATAGCCATTCATAGCCATTCGAAGCCAATCTGGTAAAAATAGACGATAATAACCAAAAATAGTCACCTGAAGCCATTCCAGTTTGTAGGCAAAAATAGCTCATCTGTAGCAAATTCATGACAACCAGAAAAGGGACAGATGCTTAGAGCCAATAATAGCTAATCCAAGCAAACCTTGTGAAGGATAGGTGCTATAGCCAAAAATATCCAGTTGAAGTCATTCAAACCTATACACACTCCAATTGCATAAATTGTAAATAATGATTGCTGATAGACATGCATAGCCATTTCAAGCCAATCTAATAAAAGTAGATGCTTATATCCAATATTACCGATTTGAAATAATTTTCATCTATAAACACCGAAACTGCATAGAATTGTCAACTATATTCACGAATAGTCATTCATAGCCATTTAAAGCCAGTCTGGTAAAAAAATAGATGTTAATAGCCAAAACTAGCCATATACAGCCATTTCAGTTTTTAGACAAAGAAATAGCTGCTAAATACTAGTGATTTTAAACCATTTGTAGCCAATTCAAGCCACCCAGGTCACGAACAGATGATTATAGCCAATAATAGCCAATCCAAGCCAACCAAGTCAAGACTAGATGCCTATAGCCAATAATACCCAGATGAAGTCATTCAAATCTATACACACTCCAAGTGCATGAATTGCCAATAATAGTTTCTGATAGACATGTATAGCCATTTCAAGCCGATTTGGCCAAGAACTGCCCATAGCCCATAATAGTAGACACTTGAATCCATTCATATTCAAAACATCATGAATTCTATGTCACTAATTGTCACTAATGTTCATTCTGAAGCGGTTTAAGGTGAGGATATTGCGACCAATAAGCACTATACCTATTTTTTGGCAATTCGAGCCAACTGCCAACCAGGTACAAAACAGATGTCTATAGCCAATAACAGCTATTTTAAGCCAACTCAGCGTGCATAAAATCAAATAAGTCGAAATAGTGACTTATCATCATTGATAGTCAATAGAGGTCATTTGGACCCCAAATCCGCCATATAATTTATAAACATGATAATATAGCCAACAATAGTCATATAAAGCCAAATCTGTCTGCATACAATCAGGTAAGTCGAAATAGTGACTAATAGCCATTTATAGGCACTAGAAGTCATTTAGACCCCGAATCTGTCATATAAATAAAAAATATGATTGTATAGCCAATAGTAGCCATAGGAAGCCAACTCAGTCTTCACACCATTAAATAACTCGAAATAGTGGCTGATAGTCACTGAAAAGCACTAGAAGTCATTTGGATTCCAAATCTGCCATATAATTATAAATATTATTGTATAGCGAAAAATAGCCATTGGAAGCCATCTCAGCCCGCACACAATCAATTAACTCAAAATTGTGACCAATAGTCATTAATAGTCAGTAGAGGTCATTTGAACTCCGGATATGCCATATAATTTATAAATATAATCATATAGCCAATAATAGCCATATGAAGCCAACTCAATCTTCACACAATCAAATAATTCGAAATAGGGACTGAATATCATGGACAGTCACTAGAAGTCATTTGGACCCCGAATCTGCCATATAGAGGCTTTACAGCAGCTGTGCATGGGCGCCACCATAACTGACCTTCAGTTTTTGTTCCCTCTTATTCCGTTCGCTTGACTTCATCATTTCCACAGCAGGACAGGTTATCGCCATTTTAAGTGTTACTGTGTCCTTCCCCCCAGCATAGGCCGTTGTGGAGACTCGTCAACGCCCGCTTCAGTGGCTCGGCATCTCGGTAAGACAAGAGAAGGGCGGCTATGGCGGCTCAATCTGGCGCGTGTGTAAAGCGTCTATAATTTATGAACATGATCATATAGACAATAATAGCCATATATAGCCAACTTAATCTTCACACCATCAAATAACTCAAAATAGTAACCAATAGTCATTAAAAGTATTTAGAAGTCATTTAAACAACATATCTGTCATATCAAATTTTGACCAAAAAAACAAAATTAGCCAATGAAAGCCCACTCAGTCCGCGCGCAATCAAATAACTCAAAATAGTTACAAATAGTCATTGATTGTCATTAAAAGTCATTGGGAACCGAAATATGCCATATAATTAAGAAATGAAATCAAATAGCAAATAATCGTCACTCAGGTCCAATCTGAGACATAACCTCACAAATATCACGAAAGGATCACTAACGGTCATTAAAGTCTATCACAAGTGGATCTACCTAAAAAAAAACAGCTGCTTGGTCTATATACCCCGAGATAGTTTAGGATATTGGCCCAGAGCTATGCCCAGAGCCATTAATAGCCCCTGGAGGGCAGTCTAGTTAATACTCGTCCAAATAACTCAGAAATAAAATCCAACAGTCATTGCAGTTATTAGAGGCTAACCAGGCCCCTATAACGACAGGTAATACTGAACCGGACTCTATTTCTACTTCCTTATAAATACTGGCTCCTCGTTAAACAGCCAGTGCAGCATTTCCAGCCTCATTGGAAGTGAATCTCATATAACTTGAAATAATGACCCATTGGTACAATTACATATTTGAATTGCTGTGCTTCATTTCTAACTGCAAAGAGCCAGTCACTACAGCTAGTAACAGCCATCGCCTTCAGAGTGATCCATAAACAGTCAACTTACTGGAAAGTGACTAATTGCCAGCAAGTCATTTGTACCAGGTGTAACACATAGGTCCATATAACCTAAAACTTACTGCTAATATGAAGCGCACCTCATTATTAAAAATACCGTGTATCAGCTCTTGCTCAATTGAAATCGGCACACCGAGTTGCCACATATTCACTATTCCTGATAGTGTGAAGAAAAAAAATAGTGTAGTGAGTGACTGTTATCCTTTTAATTTCGAGCTCATAGTTTACCATCCCAAACCGAGAGATGGCAGCACTTCTGTGTCTCCCGACAACCCCATGTATTTTGGCTCCAGTTTCCAGTATTGCTAGTCAATGGTATTTGGGGCTTCTCTGGTGGCGCCCCTTCGAACCACGCCGCACGAGAGCCAATGGGAGCCTCGTTCCTAGATGACGCACACCAGCCAATGGGAACCTTTCCATTAGATTTCTGCTCCAGACGACTCTCTTCGCTCCATCGGGACAGGGGAAGGTGCCGTCTGGCGCGGCTTCAAAGCTGGGGGGCTATGTTGCGCTTTTTGGACTCCCAGGAGGCTAGGGAGAAGGAAGTGACGTCAACTACGCTCTCTGGATGTTGATTTGTGGAATCGCTGATGACGGTATTTGCCGAAGAAAACAAAGAAAAAGTGAGCGGAAATCGGTAAACCGGAAGCTCCACCAGTAACGGACGTGACGTCAAAATGACATATGAATACTTTGCTGTTACGTCCCTTCGAAAGAACGATGCAAGATGGGGTGCAACGCGTCCGCGCCGTCCCGTCGAACGATATTTCAGTTGTATCCGGTGGACAAGGGCAATCGGAGCCATCGGGATGCTTTTGAACTCCCGGAGCACGTATTTCGGAAGCAGTACCGCCTGGCGAAGACTTTAGTGCGGTGGCTGTGCGACGAACTCCGCGAGGAGCCGGAGCTGCAGAGACTGCGTCGGTCAAGTACTGTCATGACTGCGGAGGACCAAGTGCTGTGCGCCCTTCGCTTTTACGCTACGGGGAGCTTCCAAGGCATGGTGGCGAGCGACGAGCACATAGCACGGGATCAAGGCACGGTCAGCATCGCCTTGCGGGCCGTGTCCATCGCTATTGTGCACCGTCTGGGGATCCAACATGGCTGGATCCACTTCCCCCAGACGGCAATCGAGAGAGACGACTTGGAGAGGGGCTTCCAACTACTCGGCAGGATTCCGGGCGTCATCGGGTGCATCGACGGGACGATGATCAGCATCGTCGGCCCATCCAAGTATGACCCCACCGTCACGAAGACTGCGTATTGGTGCAGGAAGCGATACTATGCCCTTAACGTGATGGTGGTAAGTAACCTCTGAACGAAACTTATAGTGTATGACGATGCGGATGCAGGGTAGGCATAAAGGTCTGCTAATATTTTTCCAACTATAGAAACGTACGTTTCACGGGGGGATGACTGTGGGAGGGAGCGAGTTTGACACTGCACCCCCCCCCCCCCCCCGTTTTTTTTTTTTTCTCTCTTCTTCCATGTTGTGCAATATGAGCTGAAACAGCGCTCCGGACGCCGCACGGTACTACCTGCGCCGCCTGTCGCATTGCAACGCACACTCGGCCCTAGGCTGCGCCGTGTTTGCGGAGCAATGCGATAGGCGGCGCAGGTAGTACCGTGTGGCGGCCGGAGTGCTGTTTCAGCTCTTACTGTTCGCGATTGTACGTACAGTCGGCACGGAATGAAACGCGAACAGTGGGTGCATGGTTTTCGCTAGATGCTGCACCACCTGAACCAGATGGGAGCTGCAAGAAGATGGCTCCTCCTTCGATGTGTTAGACTCTTGCTCAGTGCATCCAAACCTTCGGTGTTGCGTCTCTAGGTGACTCAGCGTGGGTCAAAAACCATGCGCTCCTTGTTCGCGTTGAATTCTGTGCCGACTGTACATACATACTTTACACAGCTAGAGCGAGGCTCATTTTGTGTATCCAAACTTACAGTGCCCGGTCATGTATTGCGCATTGTGTCCTACAATCACCTTAGTCGTGGATTTCTTATTTTTGTGCTTGCCTAACGGTGTGCTTGGGAACGCGACAGAACAGCACACAACAAAACAGCACGCGACAAAACAGCACGGTCAAAACGGCACGCGTCAAAACAGCACAGCGTCAAAACAGCATGGCGACAAAACAGCACACGTCAAAATAGCACGCGCCAAAACAGCACAGCGTCAAAACGGCACAGCGAAAGAAGAGCACGTGCCAAAAGAGCACGGCGTCAAAACAGCACAACGGCAAAACAGCACGCATGCAGCAACTTTGAGCGCGCTCTTCACCTCTCTCTGTGCGAATAGTTTCGAACCTCCTTGCCCCTTTCATTTATTGTCGCTAGGTTATAAAGAAATTTATTGCGTATTTCAGTGCTTACCGAATTCCGCAACCCGGAGACCCCCCCCCCCCCCTCCCCCCAAATATAAAATATCGCGTAAGAAATCTCGCTTGCGCTTTTCACAAGACTGCAAAAGTCTACAAAAACAAATACTGATGGCAGCAATTGCATCGCGACCGCCCACTGGATCTGTCGGACCCACAGTTTGGAAGGCACGGAAGTTGGTAGTGAACCATGATTTCTAGCACAACAGGAGCTAAAGCATTCCCGTAAGGTGACAGGCGGAAAGCTTTGAACAATTAAAGGCAACTGTTCGAACCCCCTTTTACAGCAAAGCTGCTGTTGGTACGTTTGTCGAATTTTTTCGTGTCGTTGATAGTCAGCAGAAAAAAATGGAAAATGTCAAAGGTACCCTCCATTCCTTTACAGTGCCTACTTTGAGACATCCATTTCTTCACTCCATACACTATATTTAGGGTTAAACTTAAAACCGTCAGTATTTTCGAGGGCGTTTGGAGGGGTGATTGGAGGGGGGGGGGGGGGGGAGAGTGACTTATTACTCTCCGTATGACCACTTCCTTTAGCAGTTTACAGCTTGCCTCTGAGATCAGTTCAACTTTTAACAAAAGCTCCGGGGGCGCAGGGGTCTTCAGGACGAAATTGGGGTTTTTCACCTGATAGGGATTTGTGTACCGAATTCTTTGTTCAAAGAAGAGAATTTATTCGTGGACTGAACAATGAAAATCAAGGGCGTCGGTTAATACCGCACATTTTTTAACACCCCTAGCTTCCCTCTACTAGAGGAGAGCATTAATAAGATTGTTTTATTGTCGTTTTTGTGGTCGGCGCGAATTTACCGCCTCTCACAGTCGTGAAACTGGGGCAAAAGGCACTTAGTACAATGCTTGCCAATTTCTGAACTTCTTTGATATTTGCCTTTCCGACCGAAGTGGTAGTGAAGCTCATCTTCTTCCTGAGTACAAATACGAGCACACGACGATAGTGTCAGATCACGATAGGGCCCCAGTGCGTCTTGCAGAAGAGGTCGCGTCGGCTGCCACAGACAGCAACAAATAAGAAAACCAGTACCTGGTTTACTCACTAGACATTTTAAACAAGCGCTTTTAAATATTGCATCTTCATCAGTATACTGTTTTTGTCAATAAACCAAAAAGAACCGAGAAGTTTATGCGTCTAGAAATATTCACCGCAATAAACCGAAAACTTCTGTTTGGACTAACAAAAAAGAGTACGCCGAATTTCAAAATAATATAATGAAAACCGAAAACGCCAAAACCCTAGCTATATTGTCAGTGTCCTAATTTTGACGCTGTGCTGTTTTGTCGCGGTTCTGTTTTGACGCCATTATCTTCTGTCGCGTGCCCTTTTGACGCAGTGCTGTTTTGTCACTAGGCTGTGTTGACGCTGTGCTGTTCTGACGCCGTGCTGTTTTGGCACGTGCTCTTCTGTCGCTGTGCCGTTTTGACGCTGTGCTGTTTTGTCGCGTGCGATTTTGACGCGTGCTGTTTTGTCACCGTGCTGATTTGACGTTGTGCTGTTTTGACGCGTGCTGTTTTGACCGTGCTGTTTTGTCGCGTGCTGTTTTGTCGTGTGCTGTTCTGTCATGGTGCCGGTGTGCTTTGCTAGGTCATTCGGGGAAACTACTGAGTACATATATCCTATGTCTACAACAGGTGTGTGACGCCCGCTGCCGGGTAATGTGCATCGACCCATGCTACCCAGGGTCGGTGCACGACTCCTTTGCCTGGCGCTTCTCCTGGTTCCACGACAACTTCGAGCAAGGCCGGCTCATCGACGATGGCAGGTTCCTGCTTGGTGAGCATCCTTAAATTGTTAAATCTGTGCATGCCGGCTGAGCCCGGATTATAGGCTACAATAATGTATAGACTGATGCTTCTAACATTTGTTACTTGTGCATACACTGTGTACATACCCAGGAAGAAGTTTGCTGCACAAAGGTGTTCTTTTTTGGCCTTCGCAGTAATAAAATTAAAAATAACTAGTGGACTAGTTGGTTAAACATGATGTGAAAAAAGCGCTGTATCATGTCCCCTTCTTCTCTTCCTAACCATATGCTGCTTTTTCACATCATATCAAACTTCCCAGTAAATAAAATAATATTAGAACATTTCTTTGTCTGATTGCGCAGGAGACAGTGGCTACGCCTTGGAACCTTGGCTCATCACCCCTGTCCCTGGGGCGCACACAACCTCCACCGGCAGCGGCTGGTTTAACAAAGCACATTCCTCGATGAGGTCCGTTGTGGAGCGCTGCATTGGGCTGTTGAAATCCAGATTCCGGTGTCTGCAAAGGCGCCGGGCTCTGTATTACCATCCAACAACAGCCACCGCCATTATAACGGTGTGTGCAGTGCTCCACAATATATGCCTTGCATCGATGGAGCCAGAACCGGAGCCAGATGCCTGACTCTGGCAGTCCAGAGTCGGACTCTGGGTCGAGCTCGGACGGTTCTGAGCCGGGCTCGGCGGGGTTTCAGCCAGAAGGTGGCGGGCAGGTTCCTGCCCACCTTCCGGTGCGTCTCTCGGACAGGGGGAAGGCTCTGAGGCAAGGCCTTGTGTCCCAGTTCGAGACCTGCCAAAGCCGTGCCGTCGCGGGGCCCTCTGCAGACCGCTCTGGCAGTTCCTTACGCCAGCAGCGGCGGCGCCACCAAGAAGTCCGTCGTCGATCTAGCCTCTCTGGCAGTCCTGCCGTCCAGGGAGGCCAGCGACGACAGGGAGCCCCTCGTCGTCATCGTCGCCACCATGCCGGCAGTTCCGCAAGGGCTGAGGTGCCGTGACACCCTAGGCCCTCGTCAGCACCCTTGGTGCCAAGGGAGCTCCCCGTAGAAGTGCGTAAAACTCTTTCCGGTCCACAGGCACGACGGTTCATGAACTGCGCAGTCTCTTGAGCTCCTGCTCCTCACAGGTTTCCAGCACAGCCATTGTGCTACACTCGCTGAAGGATGGTGCTGCTTCCGATATATGTATTTGGGGATTTTAAGTGTGTAACTGTGGTTCCAAAGGTGTACCTCTCATAGGTTAACCTTTTATTTTGCAACAGAAATGAGATAACGCGTATCAGTGTGTCCATGATCGTGGTTGGTTAGTTGAGTTCATATGGCAAACACAGACAGGCCGCCTCGTTTTCCCCACAGCAAACCCTATTATTTTATGTCATGTATTTCCTCGTGTGCTATTGGATATTGGCTTGTGTAACAGGTATGACCAAGTAACCTGGGATCAAATCATTTTGCCTCTTTTCCCTGTGCTCCATTCTGTTGTTCCTTCCCAGGTGTGCCACATTTTTATGTATTCTTTGTGACTATAGAATTTCGATATATTTTTGTTGTTTACGAAGAGGGTACACATGAGTGGATTGTGACAGAGATATTCTTTTAGCAATAAAAAGCTTTGCAAACATTGCAAATTTCTTCCTTGCACAAAATGCTACTACACGTTGCAGTACAAAACTGTATGTGCAAGTGAAAACAAACTTCTGTTTTTCTTATGTGAGAGTTCGACGAAAGATGTTATTGCAGCTACTTGAGGCGCTTTCGTATAAAACAGTATATACATATAACAACAATCTCCAGGGAGCATAAGTTTACAGTTCACGAAAGACGTTGCTGCGGCCACTTCAGGCACTGTCATATAAAACGGTATATACAAATAACATTCGCCAGAGAACATAGATTGACAGGTCATGAAAGATTTTATTGCAGCCACTGGGGGCATTGTCATTAAATAATATATACAAAATAAAAAAAAAAGATTGCCTTGGACGTGAGAAAAAAAAAGGTACAGTAATCAACACTTGCTGGTCGTCATCCATTGTCATTAAATAATATATACAAACTAAAAAAAAAAAATCTTGGATGTGAGAAAAAAAAGGTACAGTAATCAACAATTGCTGGTCGTCATCCATTGTCATTAAATAATATATACAAACTAAAAAAAAGATCTTGGATGTGAGAAAAAAAAAGGTACACTAATCAACACTTGTGATCCTCTGGAGGTTGGGCCAGGTGCTCGGCCTGGGGCTCTGCCTGGGGCTGGGGCTGGGGCTGGGGCTGGGGCTGGTGCTGGGCCTGGGGCTGAGGCTGACGCAGAGCGTGGCTGGACAGCAGGAGGATGATCTCTCGCATGAAGGCAGCATGTTGCTGCATGGAGAGGACCCCCTCCTGGATGTTGTCGGCGATCCGGTCCATGCTCTGCGCCTGCTGCCCCACGTGCTGCGCCAGCTGCCCCACGTTCTGTGCCAGCTGGTCCAACCGCTCCAGGAGCTGCCCCATGCCGAGCGTGATCTGAAACATAATTTGCAGATTTCTTGACTTCTAACATCTCATAGAGGTTACGAAGACTTTGCTGACACCAACTATTGGTAGCTTATGTGTGAAGTAAGTCTGTGTTTAATCATGTTACTGTGCTTCAGGGAGTTGTCAACATTACCTGTCCCTGGAACCTTTCATCCCTCGTGTCGCGGCCTACGTTGGCGTCGAGCAGGCGCTGCTGGTTAGCCACGGCCGAAAAGGCCGCCTCGTCCCGCTGCTCCTGTCGAGAGACTCGAGGGACTCGACGAGGCAGCCTTGCTCGAACCGTGGCTTGCCGTGCTCGAGGCCGTGGCATTTCTGCAGGAAAACATAGTTTAGATCAGTAACAAGTGTGGTCATGTTCATGTTCCTGACGGTATTAGTTCCCCTTAGTCAAGTCAAGTATCTTACGCGTTGAGGTAGATGCCTCCTGATTCGCATTCGCATCCTCCTCCTCCTCCTCTGCCTCCTCCTCGAGCACCTCCCCCGCATCCTGGGAAGCTGGGTGCTCCTCTGCCGGGGCGCCCACAGACTGCACCTACAAGGCACATTTATCGTTACGTGTTTGCACTGCATGCACTGTAACATGTGCAATCTCTTATGTTTTTTTATGGAATCAAATGGAGCTATGCTCCAGCTTTAGATTCTACACAGGTTTGCCCCTGTAGTAACTTTTGTAGTTTGCTGTAAAAACAATACTGCAAATGAATGACTTGTGGTAAACCTCTTGTGAGCGCCAGGCAAGTAGCTGCTCCCTGTCGTGTGCGTATTACCCTATAAGAGTTGTACATGTTGCATACTATCGGGAAAAACAGATAAGTAGATGATTCATTGCAGCAGCTGAATGTAGCTGGTAGGGCTGTGGCTGACGCTAGGATGTACCACTCCCATTTACATGTCATTTCAATCACCATTTATGTAAACTAACCACCTTACTACAGCTCTCATCAATGTTTCTAGGTCTAAGCAAAGTTGGGGCCGAACACAGGAAAAGTATTTGGCAGTCCAGGATTAATTTTGAAGCTCAGACTCCTCTTCCTCTCCTGGATATGGCCTTGAGCCCAGGAACTATTTACATACACGTCCCATAGTTTTTAATAGTTATCACACGTGCAGTCCTTTCAGGGTTAGCCTGTACAGGGACAAGTCAATTTTCCCTCTTTACACCCTAGAGTTTGCGGGATTTTGAAAGGGACCGATAAATAAATTAACCATTTGTTGCTCATATTTATCACTTTAAACAATGACTATTGTAACCCACCAATAAAACTATCAACAAATGTTCAGAAAGCTGAACCCACTTTTGGGACCACGTAGGTAACAAAGTGCCAATCCTGCTTTCTTCACTTCTTTCTCAGGTAAGTTCATTGAAATTTTAATGCAATGCTTCCATTAGTTTTAAAATACAGATTTAAGCGTTCACTTCGTACACTTGCCCCACCTCCTGGAACTCTGCAGAAATAAGCAATACATGTAGATTGTTGTGCTGTTCCCTGGTCAAGTACGTACCTCCTCCTCCGGAAAGTAGGGGACACGAAACCCGGGGGCGCCCAGGGCAGAGTCCAGCCCGACAATGCACAGGATGCGGGAGTAGGTGGATGAGAGCCGCGCCCGGGAGGAGCCTCCCCCCGTTTTGCGGCTGTGAATACAAAATATATATCCATAACTCTGTCCCGAGTATTTATCTACTGCCTAGCTTACCTCTCAGCCTCGACTACTGCGCACCGCTTGCGGGCTTTGCAGACGCGGTTCAACCAAACCTTCTTCCACCGCTCTGTGCTGCGCGGCGGCCCGAGGTGGTTTAGGCGGCAGGTTAATTCCGCCCATAACCTTGCCTTGTCATCTCTGGTCAGGCTAGGCGAGAGGTCAGAGGCCCCACGAGCCAGTTCGCGATGTGCAAACATAAAATTGTCCATTTCTTCCTTTTGTAATGCATTGACTGGCTCGCAGGGCCCTCTCTCGCTTGCCTGATCAGACATGACAGACATGATTGAGGCGGTAAATTGTCGTCTGCTATCAGTTTTCGAAAAACGCGCGCGTCCGCATCCCGCAATTGTTGCCGGCAGCTTTTGCATCACATAACCTCGGTTTCACTTTTCTTTTCAGTCCAACTAAAGAAAAACATGCTAATTTCATCAGCATTCAAAGTTTTTTTTATTTACGACGCTGTGTAAAATAAATTATATGTGACGGGGAGCGTCGCACTCCCTTGGCTACTGTCGGCTCGATGCAAGTACAAGAGTCGTTGGCTTGGTTCGCTCGTTTGGCTTCGTGTCTTCACGGCCGTGCATCGGAAGTGTGTCGTAGTTAATTACTGCGATGTCGTCATGGCGTCAGAAGGTGAGTTTCCGCGATGCGTGGTGTTGCTAAGATACGTTCATTCACACCTACGTCACTTCCTTCTTCCAAGTCTCCTGGGAGTCTAAAAAGCGCAACATAGCCCCCCAAGCGTTTGACAACACACAACAGTTCACTGATATCAACGCGTACTTTAGAAACGATCCAATCAGCGTCTCTGCAGTGCTCCGGTGTCGCAGAGCATTCACGGGACACTCAAGATAGCGGCGCCGCCGCCGCCGCCGGTCAGTGCTAAGACAATTTCACTTTTTTCGACTCAAATTGTCGAAAAAAGTGAAATATCATCCGAACTACGGTTGCTACGTTAGCTACGTTGTTCGGAACATGATCTAGCATATCTAGATATTCTTCTAGCATGCATTATGAATAAGAAATCGGAAAAACTTACCTAAACTCGTATCGACCGACGCACTCCAAGAAACAGGCCTTTGTCTCCTCTCCGGCGAACAAGAAAAGGATCCGGAAGCTGCTTGTGGCTTTGGATCGGCACGAAGCCAAGCAAGGTAGCCAAGGATTGAAATACGACTTAATAGTTTCGGTTTCGACCCCACTCTTTCGCAGTTCATATTTCTGGGGCCGGTGTCACTACATGTGGACATAACTGCGGTTTTCGTGCTCTGTACGAACTTTGAAGTCAATCGAAGGCGAGCAGACATTATTTCCCAGCTTCTTCTCCTGGTATACGTTGCTTGATAACCTTTGTTTGCTGATTGAAATCTAGATCAACTTATGTCCATCTCGTCCTTCAAACATACGGTGTTCAATATCTTAATTCATCTTGATTTCTTATTTGTGAAGACACGTAATTGCTTAATCATTCACTAGATATTCGTTTTAAGTTTTTATTTTTTGCTGAAAAATATACGTATTTTTTCATTAATTTTTTTCTTTTTTTTTTGGTGTGGTCTGAATTACAGGCCGTGTTTTGCGGCTCAGTAAAACAGATTGTTTTGAGGAATTCAAGATCACGTACAGCCGACAATATACCAGTGATGTAGGTAGAGGGGAGGCGGGTGAAGCTTTCAGAATCTCCCCCCCCCCCCCCCCCCCTTGGAAATATTTCTGGCTGCGTCGCTAAATGGGCATAAGAGACGAAGGGGCACCGCGTTTTTTGCCTCATAAACATACACACAAATCGAAGGAAACGTGCATTTCGTGCTTCGCGTGGGATTTGCTGAGCATGACTTTCAGTTTTGAGATGAAGCAGCTCCTCCCATCACTTTCCACACGCAGAGCGAACGCTCGAAAGGCGCCGACCCCCTCCCCAGCGTTTGCTTTTAACCTGTCACCGAGTATGACTTTTTTTTTTTTGTGGACCTTCCGAATCGCTACAGCTCGCAGTGCATACAGCCAGGCACGTAGCCAGGGGCAGGGGGGGGGGGGGGGGGGGGGGCATGAAGCCCGGCACCCCCCCCCCCCCCCCCCCCCCCGAAACAAAATCCTGGCTACGTGCCTGCATACAGCGGTGTAATCCAGTTGCTAACTTGCTGTGCGTGTCTAAACAGAAGACATGCTTCCCTCCGGAGCGGGATTGGCGGCAGAGTGGGCTATACTCCGTTTCACCTTATGTTGTACCGCAGACAAAGATCGAAGCGCGAGCTCATAGCGTTGGGAGCTACTCTTAACGCACGAGAGCTTGTGCAGCCGAGATGTGTCCTAGAGCAAGGAGCTCGCGCTTGTAGTCTTTCCTGTGGTACATCATGAGGTGAAACAGAGTACAGAGCACACCAGCTCGGAGCACGTGGAGCGAAAGCTCGCGCTACAGAACCCAGGGATCCTGGGTTCAATCCGCACTCCTGCCCGTTTCGATCTGGATGAACATCCTACCGGCGCGCTGTCGTGTATCATTACTGCGGAGCGAAAGCTCGCGCTGCAAAACCCAGGGATCCTGGGTTCAATCCCCACCCCTGCCCGTTTCGATCTGGATGAGCATCGTACCGGCGTGCGGTTGTGTGTCACTACTGCGTGGTGCACGTTAAAGACCCCAGGCTAGCGGTTGTACTGCACTGGCTAAATTGCTCATCTACAGCGAGTGACTCGTAGCAACTTTAAAATGGCCGACCAACGACTCGCTGTATAAATATCCACACAACCCTAATTATTATCATTACTGCGTGATGCACGTTAAAGAACCCGCGCTATCGGTTGTACTGCATTGGCTACATTTTTTATCTACAGCTGGGAGACTCGTCGGCCGTTGAGGCAGACAAAATTCTAGGCTGTATAAACATACACACACCCCAATTTTTCTCTGGAGCCATAGATCCAGGCTGTTTTCAGCGCACGCGATCAGCGCATTCAGAAACTAAGAACAAGAGCACGCCCACGAGGCTTTGTGTTGCCTCTAATTTGCACGTGGTCACCCCAGCTTTGAAAAAAATTGGAGCCCTGCAGAAGTTACGCTAACCTTGACGACGTAGAACAAATTAGTTCTTAACACGTCGACGCGTGCACCGCCGAAACGTGTCCTACATGTCCTACACTTCGTGTCACGCTCAGTGCGAGCGAAAGCAATGCGAGATCGATGTTGACACGTCACGAGCTCTCCTTCGCTCACATTTATGGTGAAAGAGAGAATAAAGTCATAGAAGAAAGAAATGATTGCCACATATTTTCTGTTGTGTATTAGATGGCAGGGTACATCTATGTTTTGACTGCCTAAGCTAAGCCTATTTCGTATTTACAATTTCTGATAAGCATGAGTCCACGTGGAACCTATCTAAACGCGGATTAAAATCCGGCTTGCGTAATTTTGAGATGAAAATAAAAATGTAAATAAATATTTACACTCGCGGTATCCCTTATTTTGTTTTGATTCCTTGCATTGTACGCATCAGTGACATTAAAGGGCTCGTGAAACGTTTTTTGGGTTGGGATAAATCATTTTAGATTGGGATCTTACTAATAGGACATCGTTCAGTGGGCCAAGAAAAAATGGTAGAAAGTCAAAAGCCTGACTTTCAGTGTGAAAATTCGAAAGCACAGCGGACTATTTCGTACCTCCTCCCCTTCGTAAGCTCTCTGCCTTTTCATTGCGATACATCCGCGGTCCCAAAAGCGCGCCACCGGGTCCAAACGCACGTCACACGAAACCGGACCTCACTTATTCCCTTCACCCCTAAGCTGACCTTGTGGTGGGAGCTATGCGCTTACCGGACCAATCAGCTGCCTCCCTCTCATCACCTGACCTCATTCTCTGCGCGTGGGCATGCGCGAAGGAGCGTGATCACGTGGCAAGTGCGGCTGGCCCAACGAGCACGTAGCTTCCACAGCACTGTCAGCTTCGGGGTGAACGGGGTGGGGAAAGCAACTTTTGTCTGAATTTTGAGCGACGGGCTAATCTTCTAGGGGGACAATGGCTCCGTCTAAAGTCACTTTAGCTCTGTCCGGGTACACAAACCAGATTCCGAGAAACAGGGCCCTCCCCTCTTTTCGTCTTTTTGAACTGTTTGGTGGAATGCGCGATTTATGAGTTGAGGAGAAAAGCTAAACAGGAAAAAGTTGGAAAAGCGTTTCATGACCTCTTTAATGCGATCACTGATCAGTGAATCCGACTTTCCATGGAATAAATTTCTTTTTTATGTACTTGATCACTAGCGCCACCTGCGCATACAACGTTTTTGCTTTACGCCACGCGTGGCCAAGGCTTTCGTAACTTTGTGGTGCGGTTCGTGCGGACCGCATTCCACGTGTGTCGGCGGTGTGAGGTGAGTCAGATGGATCGTTCCCACTTTAAATAAATACTAAAAATCAGTTTCTCATACTGCGACACTAAGTTTTGACGTAGGTGCAGCGAGAGTAGTCTTGCCTCTTCTTGAACTTAGAAATACCAGCCAACATCTAAGCCTTTCTCGTGTCGAAGTTTCACGTGTCGCGTTTCATTTGAAAAACTAAAGGCTTAGCACATGTCGGTTTTAGAAAGCATTTTTTGCTTGAAGCTTCTGAGGCAAGTTCGCTTTCGCGAATAAAACGCACTACCAGGCTGCAATCACGTAGCATGTGAAACTGATTTTTGTTATTTATTTAAAGTGTGAACGGTGAGTTTGACTCAAGCACCCGGTCATTCTTTTCAGTCTGAAAAAAAAAACGCGGAGTCTGACCGAACGCATAATTGGACACGCGTGTTTAACGCCGCTGCAAAGTATGCAAATTTAGTTGAGCAACATTTTTTTTTTTTTTTACGTTATTTTTCTTGAAGCGCCGACTGATTTGCGATTAGTTACTTCGTTCTGAAATAAACACCGGCCTCGGGAATCTGATTAAATGTGTTTTATTGTCTATTCTAATTTACACATGCAGTGCAACAGTTTCTTGTTTTTGGCGTTTTTGTGAAATCAGACATGGTGCTGTTTTGCGGACCCTGCTTGCGGTTGCGATGTACTGTCGGCCTGGCCGTGTCAATAAAGCCCGACGATCGCGTCACGCCGACAGCGCAATATTCTTAAGAAGAAAAGGAGGAAACGGGTCCTGGCCAAAGGTCTAAGCGCAGAACTCCTAGACGAAGCAATGTCACGGGCTATGTGATAATGAATGAAATGAAATTAAATTAATTTAAGCGCAAGGTAAAAACACATTTTAAGTTTATGTAAGTAAAAGTGGCCGTATCGAGTACTTCAGGGTCCGATGAAAAGCAAGCTCCAGCCAAAAAACAATGAACGACGGTAATTGTCCGTCATTCCTTGGCGCGCTGAATCTTACAAAAATAAACGACACCCGAAAACACTCTCCGGCAGTTCCGTAGAATTGGTAGCCGCTTGTCTACCCTGGTCGGCTCAGACCGAGACAATACAAGGAACGCCAAGGAAATCACTTCCCTGGCAGTTACTTGGAATCGCGGGGCCAATGAACACACTGATGCGCCACTAAGACTTCAATGTTGGTGGCCGCCTGTCTACCCTGGTCTGCTCGGACCAACAAAATACAAGGAACGCCAAGGAAATCACTTCCCTGGCAGTTCCGTGGAATCCTGGGGCCAATGAACACACTGAAGCGCCAATGTTGGCGGCCGCCTGTCTACACTGGTCTGCTCGGACCAAGAAGAGACAAGGAACGCCAAGGAAATCCCTTCCCTGGCAGTTCCGTGGCATACCGGTGCCCGGGAAATACGGTGG
>JABSTQ010000585.1:0-26314 GCA_013358835.2 Ixodes persulcatus
AAAGCAAGCGGTCGCTTAACACCAAACCGGTTTGACCTCTTCGCCCCAACGCCCGTGACGAGTGTGTTTAGGCGAGGTGTTTTCTTTGAGCTTCGCGACTGTTGCGGGCAATTCTTCATCGATGTTTTGTTTCCTCTTCTCTATCAAGCAAACGAAGGAGGTGTGTGCAAATTCTTCAGATCTCTTGACTCTCGGACATTATCCAGTACGATCGTTGCGTCTTTGCCTTGGTCTTAACAACTTAAGTTCCCTTGAAGTCAATGACACAAACTAGCTAGCTCTCCGGAGCTGAGCGGATCGAGTTGACGCGCTCCCTGTCGCCTGTTGAAGTGGTGTTCCTGTCGACTCCTGCTTTCTGGCTTCTAGTGACGCAGTTGTTTTGGGTCGGGAAGCTTCAGACAAATGAGTTTAGTAACGATCGCGAGGTTAGCACGCATTCTACTTAAGGTGACAAGTCCTGCCGACCTGTATCATGTAGGCAGGGCTGTTGAAGGGTAGACCATGAGTGTCTCGTTCTGATCTTTCATTTTTCGAAGTGAGCGCCTGATACTCTTCAACTTGGCAAGCGGCAAGCCGTTGCCTTCCGAATAGCGAAGACTTAATGTGGTGTGCTTGAATACGTAGGTTTGTGATAATTTAATGAATGTTGAGCCTGTGATTCACCTAAACGCAGGGCCATTGTCAGAGACTGCGACATCCAAAAAGCAATTGCAAGTTTAAAGAATATCGATTTGCAGTGGGTTAACACGAACCATGCGGTGAGGCTTTATCAGTCAAGCAATTTATGGGAATCGAGAGTGGTAATCAATGACTACCAGATATGGTCCTCATAATTCACTAGTTTTTTTCCGTTTTTTTTTATATTTGCGGTTGGGGTACTCAGTGGGAATTCTTAGAGACGAAAAATATTTTTGAAGTACACGCCTCACAGCACGCAGTGTAACAACACCGATTATATATATATATATATATATATATATATATATATATATATATATAACTGGTAAGAAAAAAACCCTTGGTGAAAACAGCAACAACGGACGATTTAATCTTCGAAGTTTCGGCCGGAGTCCGGCCTTCGTCAGGAAGAACTTTTACAGATGAACGCGGGTGGTATTTATACAATGCTACGGTCGAGTCCAAGTTTCAAAAACGGCGGGATGACGGTTGGAGCTTTGGTGAGAGGGAAGCGTAGGGCAGTTCGTATCCGGGTGAAGAAGCTTGACGGTCGGGGCCAAGTTTCAAGGACGGTGGGATGACGGTTGTAGCTTCTTGAGGGTGACTTTGTGGCCGGCGGGCAGGGGTGACCTGAACGGTAGCGTACAATAGACAAAGGTTAACGCGCAAACTAAAGTGCTGTTTCAAAAAAAAAAAAAAAAAAAAAAAACGGCACGGTTACTTGTGTTGTTTCGTGGGGCATGCATGAGTCAGACCTGAAAGGGAACAATGTTAAACCTAGAACAAAAAATATGTATATCAAAACCTGGAAATAAAAAAGAAAAGTTGATGGTCCAGTTCCGGCCACAACACAGTACCACTGCTAACAATAAGGTCTGGGACCTGAAAAATTGTCCCCTCATCGCTGTTGCTATTCGTCTGTTAGCATTTTAATCGATGCCAGAGTACCGGGGCTTTCATTTATTCCTTGTTTAATTGTGTTGAATCGGTAAATTAGGTAGGATTCACGCTGTTCACGTTCGCGATTTGATTAAAATCCAGATTCTAGGAGCGTCACTGACAATTTATCAAACGAGTGTTTTGGGAGAGCGAGATGTTTGGATAGAGGCAATGTCGGAAGATTTATGGCGTGAGATTTGTGATTATTAAAGCGCAGTCTAAATGCCGTTCTAGTCTGCCCTATGTATTGCATTTTACATACCGTACACTCGAATAAGTACACGACATTCGACGAGGCACATGTTAAGTGCCCTTTAATTTTGATCGAGAACTGCGAGTGCGTGCTGCTGGCCGTGTTTGTGTGCTGCATCTGTGTACAGATCAGACATCCTGGGTGCATGCAAGGCCTACATTCGTTAGGTGGTGGCGATGAATTGATCCGAGAATTTACTAGCGCGTCTTTGAGGTTACGCGATCGTCAGTGGACTACCCCAGGGGCGGATGGAAACGCGCGTTTAAGGCGCTCGCTTTGTTCGAGAATGTTATAATGTCGTCTTAAGATATTATTTACATTAGGATGGTTCATGCTATAAGTTAGATATAGATTTGTGCGTTGTGTGTCGCTTTGCGTGGGCCGCGGGCTGATAAGGTCTGCTCGGTTCAGTTGCTTGGCTTTTCTGATTGCATCGTCGATTATACGCGGTGGATACTTTTGTTTCTCTAGCACTGACTTTAAATTTTGGCTGCTCGCATCAAAATCTGTCTCCTTGGAACAAATTCGTTTGAAACGATGAGCTTGGCTATAGGGAATGCTGTTTTTGCAATGGCGTGGGTGGTCGCTTTGATAATGCAGGTATTGCTGTCGATCTGTTGGCTTACGGTACAGGCTCGTGGCGAGTTTACCTTCGTCTATTTTAATGTTGACGTCTAAGAAGTTATTTCGGTTTGAGAGTACGTATGTGTACAGCGGATGCTCGGATGAGCAGCGATGTATCGACCTATGAAGTCCACCAGCTCCTCCTCAGTGTGCGACCAGACAATAAATATATCATCTATAAACCTTCTGTATATTAGCGGCTTTACGGGACATTCAGAAAGGAACTGAGATTCTAATTTCCCATGAATACGTTGGCGTAGTTCGGGGCCATTTTGGTGCCCATCGCGAGGTTTTTCTTACCAGTTATACCCACGTTGAGGCATTGTTGTGTACTCACCGTTTTCGGCAGGAGTTCAGGACACAAGGGCTCCGGAGTATTTCTTGTCCCAGTACCTGTTTCGGTGGCGAGTGTATTTGCGATTCGGCAACGCGCACATCGATTGGGAAAGACTATATGTATTCGAGAAACTAACAACTGCCGTATATTTATGAGAACATCCTCGCGTCTCCAGAATTATTTTAAGCAAAAGACAGAAACAACAGCAACCGAAGAAAACCGGAAGTTTGCGGGGGTCCACCAATTAGGGCTGGTAGAGTGCTCGTCTACAAACAGAGACCGGTGATATACATCCAAGTGTGTGTGTGGTCGAGTTCTGTCCGTAGGACGTAAGCGGCGTCAAAATATTTTCTTCTCTTTCGGCGTCACTTTCCTGGTTTGGTAAAGCGTAAAACGTGAGAATATTTTGGTTCGACGAATTCTTACCAAAGTTCACCGGCCTTCGTAATGAGAAAGAAGCGAGGACCACAGAAACTTGAGCCCTTAACAGCTGAAGATACGCAGGGTGCGGTTTATTAAGTTCACTCTTCTTGTTTTTCGACTGGCTCTTCTGCGTTCTTATCGAATAATACCGCAATGTGATTGGTTGCAGGGCATTATTAAGACGTCTGGGAGTCGTCACACCCATGCGTTTTTTCTGTCGGCAGTGACCTTAAAGAGCGATTCAAACCAACGCGTTTTTGTGCGCGCGAAAGTCGTGCGCTTCCCGGAAATTGCGCATTTCGTTACGTTTTTGCTGTTTCCAGTGCGCTTTCTTAGTCACAAGCGTGCGCGTTGGTTAGGACAGTATGCTTTCGGGCGAGCGGAGAGCATCTGCGCCCGACGGCGAAGAAACGCGGAGCCGGAACTGGTGCTCCCACCCGATTGGCCGGGAGAGGATATGAGAGAGGAGCGCCCTACTACGTCACAGCGCGTTTTTGTGCGCGTTCAGAAAAAAATTGCGGTGGCTTAGCTCGGCTATGCCAGGATATACGTAGCGTGAGCTTATGCGCACAAAATGAGAGGCGCTATCAAGCGGCTCCGGTGCAGCGTCAGACTTGGCTACTGCGCAACGGAGGCGCACAGCTGGACACGCGGCGGCACCAGTGCGTCTGCCGCGGCTATGACGTCACTCCTCTGGAATGCGCAAACCGGCGAGGCGCGCGCGGTGGCGCCGGAGCGCGCGGCGGCGGCGGCCCTGGCGCGCCAGCCGTGCGCCGTGTGACGTCACTGCACCTCGCGCTTGCGCAGCACGGAGCACGGCTCATTATGCGAGCCACGCGAAACTGCTCAACCTCGGCCAGTGTAGCTCACGCTACAAAAGTTTAGATCATCCAACTTTCTTACGCGTGCCCGGAACGCGCAAGGAATCAGTGCGACGTCACGAAATACGCAATTTCCGGGAAGCGCACGACCTACGCGAGCACAAAAACACGTTGGTTTGTGTCGCGCCTAAGGAGCCTTCATTTCACGCGTGACCTCTGAAAGCTCCCAGAAGATGCCGCGTCGCCACAAAACTGCGCATGCAGGGAAAGGGGGAGAGGGGAGGGAAAGCAAAAGCCATTCATACCGCCGTTTTTTGTTGTTTTTTTTTTTTTTTGGCCTAAAGACATACCAAACTTTTTTTTTTCTCGAAAGCAGGTACACTATTGAACGTCTTCGAACATATTTTTAAAAGTGTCCTTTATTAGTCTATAGCCTCCTCCTCTACACTCAAAGCCTGGCAGTTCGACGACGGAACCACAGAGTGCCCGGTCGCAGATTTAGAGCCCGAGTATCTGGCAGCACAGAGCATCAAAAAACCATTTCTCGGGGAACCTGGACATCAGCGCACAGCTTTTGCAGTGGCGAGGACCCGAAGCACACTTGTTCGCTCGGAAGAAGTGTGTTTCGGCGTCTTGCCGCAGCGGGGCGCCAGTCACGTGACTGTCCTCTCGTTCGTTGTCTACCGCTCCACCTTTTCCATTTCGGGGGCCGCTTCTCGTGGCGATCTGCCAGGCTTTGTCAGTATACAGAAGGCTATGATTAGTCAAAATGCCCACGTGCCACTTTCCATGCAATATGCATGCCTATCGTAAGATGAAAAGCAAAAAAAAAAAAAAGATTCAGAGTTATTTATGTTAAAGTGCTCACTCGCAACTGGCAGTTTAATGAAACTTAAGAGGTCACATACAAAGGAGGGTGCGTGGACACTTCCCGGGGGGGAGAGCCGCATCAGTCATCCTTCCCTCGCATTGACGGACACCGAAGTACGGTTCTAATATTCGACATTGCAGCATGTCTAGGATTGAATTCGTGACCAGCGGGTTTTTTGTTTGTTTATTTTGAAGCCGGGTTGAATTGTGCCGCGCAAGAGTAAAAGAAGGGAGGGGTGAGGGAGAAAACGTATCTACTTTTTTTTTCTATGTGGCCTCTAAAGTTTGATTAAACAGCTACTTTAAAGGGAGCGCTTGTCTGTCGTCTTTGTACTTTACTTTATCCTCGTCATTTGTGCGCTTACTAACCAGGATTAATATTTACGTAAACTTTAGTGTATGTTTTTTTTTTTTATTTCTGGGGTATTAATGTTTCGATGTAAATCACTACACACAGAAATGAGGGAACAGGGGGTAGTGCACTTGACGTACTCTCAACTTTGAAGAGCTTGTTCTCCTGTAAAGTTCAGGATGACTTCGTCTGGCACGTTTGTGTATTCTTCAGCACCTCTGCCGTTGTATTTTATTTTTAAAAATTTCCGACAAAATAGTTTCCCTGTCGTTGTACTATCTCTTGCATAAAATCAGCATTCCTGACATGTGAGCATAATTAAATCAGTTACTGCTAGCTTTGCGCCCTTCTGTTATTTTCAAGTCTTCTCGGTGAAACATGCAACAACTTTTCATCTAGGCATAATGAAAATAATTAAGGAACAAACAAAAAAAAACACACACAAATAAAAAAATTTAAAAAAAACCTAGGATATCTGCTATAAAGTGGACACGACCGACCCGTGTGGCAGCATGATGACAACTGAGGTTTATTGCCAGAAAGGAAGGCTTGAATAAAGAAAGAAGAAAACAGACACAGAAAGAAACCCCGACACGTGCGAGTGGTGCTGGCTTTGCTCGTGCCATTACGTCGCTGTCAGTCATTACTCTGTTGCTGCATCGTCACTTCCCAACACTCCTTTCCCCCTATAAAAAAGACGAACAGGTGGACGCCGATCTCGACGTGATCTTCTTTCTGCTGGTTCGAGTGACTCTCGACTTTCTTGCTCAGAGGTGACGACCGGTTGTGGTTGTTGAGGTGTCGGGAAGGCAGCGGCAGCATCAGTTGTCACGTCCACCTGGGGTAACCGTGCCTGGACTTCTGAGTTGCTAACGCGGGGACGAACTTGGTCTGCATGACGGCATCGCCGACCCGCTGGCGAACTGATTTGTACCAAACGATGACCACTGGTTGTTTCTACTGTGCCGGGAAGCCACTTGTCTCCGGGACTGTGGTTCTTGAACCACACTGTCTGTCCAGGAATAAAGGGGTTAGTTGTATCATCCGGAGTGTTTGGTAACGTCCCGGGTAGTAGCGTGTCAATTCGTGAACGTATGGTGTAGCCCATTAATCGTTGCGATGGTGTCTTCCCGTCTTTTCCTGGCGTTCTGCGGTAGCTGTGTAAGAACCGGGCTAACCTTGTATGCATGTTGCCCTCTTTCAACTTCTTGAGACCCTCTTTCACGGTTCTCACTGCTCGCTCAGCCAAACCATTCGACTGGGGAAAATAAGGAGCCGTGCGCATGTGCTGGATGTTGTTGCGCGAACAAAAGTCCTGAAACTCAGCACCAACAAACTGAGGACCATTATCCGAAACTACGGTCCGGGGCAGTCCGAAACGGGCAAAAATCGCGCGCAAGGCCTGTATGGTAGACTCCGCTGTGGCCGTCTTTAATGGCGCCACCGCAATCCATTTGCTGTGCGAGTCTACGATTATGAGCAACATGTAGCCGTCTACTGGACCCGCAAAGTCGATGTGAACCCGAGACCATTTTTCTTTTGTCTCTGGCCAAGGCTGTGGTGTCTGAGAAGGCGGTAGAGACGCTACCTTAGCGCATGTGACACACCTCCGCGCCACTTGTTCGATGTCTTCGTCTAAGCCCGGATACCACAGTAAGGTTCTCGCGACTGCTTTCATTCCCGATGCGCCTACATGGGTGTCATGTAGAAGCTTCAACAATCTCTCACGTGCGCGCTCGGCGATCACCACCCTCTGCCCCCAGTAAACTAACCCGTGGGCCACCGTCAAGTCGTCCCTCCGATTGTAAAACGGCCTCAGATGGTTGCTGATCTTGTTCTTGTCAGTTGGCCAGCCCTTCAGGATTAAACTCAGCACCTGACGAAGAACAGGGTCTACCTTAGTCAACCGTCGGAGTTCTGTGGACGGGATGAAAGAGTCATCCAAGGCCTCCATGACAAGGACATACTCCTGCAAGTCTTCACAAGACGCTTCTTTCGCTGGTAGTGGCAGTCTACTGAGGGCGTCCGCATTTTGGTTCAACTCTCCCTTCCGGTACTCTATCTGATACGAGTAGGCACTTAGCAGCAACGCCCAGCGTTGTATTCTTGCGGCCGCCGTGTGAGAGACAGCTCGATTTTGGTGGAAAATGCCCACCAGTGGTTTGTGGTCCGTCACCAAAGTAAATGCACGGCCCCACAAGTACTCTCTGAACTTGGTGACTCCGAAGACGAGAGCCAATCCCTCTTTTTCCAGGTGTGCGTAATTCCGCTCTGCCTTTGATAAGGTACGTGAGCGAAATCCTACCGGTCGATAGTCATTACCATCCTTGATTGATAGCACCGCGCAGATGCCATACGGGGATGCGTCACACTCTAGCCGAAGGGGCTTCGTCGGGTCGAAATGTGCTAGAATCTGGGACTGTTTCAACTGGAGTTTACTTTGTTCAAAAGTTTCTTCTGCGCCTTTCGACCAATGCCATTTCTGCCCCTTGTTAAGCAGTTCGTACAGAGGGGACAACCGGGTTGCCATGTTTGGTAGGAACTTGCTATAGTACGTAATCAAGCCGAGGTAGGAGCGAAGTTCTGACACGTCCCTTGGTCGCGGTGCCTTCATGATTGCGTCTAAGTTGTCGTCTTTTGGGTGGAGGCCACGTGCGTCTATTCTATGGCCGAGGTAGTTGACTTCTGATTGACGAAACTTGCACTTGCCTTTGTTCAGCTTGACGCCATTCTCCCGCAATCGCTGAAGGACCACTGGAAGCGTGGACTGACCCTTCTTCTCTGCAACCAGAATGTCGTCGAGGTACACTTGTACCCCCGGCAGATCCTTCAGTAGTAACTCGATCCTCCGCTGGAAAATAGCTGGCGCCGATGCGATTCCGAACGGCAGCCTATTGTAGGAAAATAGGCCCTTGTGAGTGTTAATGACACACATTTGACGGGAGTCTTCGTCCAGGCAAACCTGGTTGTAGGCGTTGCTCAAGTCAAGGGTACTGAACACTTCCCCACCGTTGAGAGACGCGAAAATGTCCTCGATTACAGGAAGTGGGTATTTCTCCGTGTGACAAGCGGTGTTTAGTGTCAGCTTGAAATCACCACAAATTCGAATTTTCCCGTTCTTTTTTACCACTGGAACAATTGGAGTAGCCCACTCTGCGTGGGTTACCGCAGACAACACTCCTTCAGCCACTAAGCGATCAAGCTCTTCTGTCACATTTGTTCTCAATGCATATGGAACGGGTCTTGCTTTCAAGAACCTAGGAACGGCGTCAGGGCGTAAGAGCAACTTGACCGGGGGTCCCTCCAGTAACCCCAGGCCTGGCTTGAAAAGATCCGAGTATTCAGCCAGGATAGCTGGTAGGTCGTTTTGGCTCATTGATACTGGTCTCGATTCCCCCGGCGACGTCCCGTCTCCAAGGTGAAGCACAGGGACACCACAAGCTCCCATGTCACGGATTAAGTCCCGACCGCACAACGACGGTCCAGCGCAACCCAACACGATCAGTTTACCGCCGACCGTCGCCCCTTCGTAGGTGACTTTCAAGTTTAACTCGCCAAGGACAGGTAATCTCCCCAGAAAACATGTCAGCCGAACTGTAGTTTTCTTAAGCTTCGGCCATGATTTCTTGAACCTCTCGTAAATGTCCTGTGACACGACGCTGACCGGTGAACCGGTGTCGACTTGCATGACGAGCGGTACACCTCCCCAGACGAACTTCTGGTGTATGGGTTCCACAAACCCAACAATGTTGCCATCCGTGAATCTGCAGTCTAAGGTCAGTAGCAAGCTTTCATCGGTCTCCGATGAACTCGTCAGTTCTTCCAAGGCGTTGGACGTCTTGCCGTAGCGCGCATTGTCGCAGGTCCTTCTCGGTTCTTGTGTTTTTCGGTCAGGGCACTGTCGTGCCAAGTGACCATGCTTCCCGCAGCAGAAGCACTTGGCCGATCTGAATTTGCACGAGTCCGCTGTGTGTGTCCCTGCTCCACACCTTCGACAAAAACCCGGAGGACTACTTTTCATCAACAACTTTTCATCTAGGCATAATGAAAATAATTAAGGAACAAACAAAAAAAAACACACACAAATAAAAAAATTAAAAAAAAACCTAGGATATCTTGTTAAGAACATGTGGAGGAGCGACTCGGGCGATCAAATAGGGAAACAGATTTAGTTAAAAGGACTGTGCCCTCAAGAAAATTCGTTTTCACTGTTTAATACTAAATATTATATTTTGTTTGCAGTAATTTAAACGTGTAGCCCCTAACGTTGACGCTGTTAATAAAACTAAAGCTTGCAGTGTGGGAATATATGCTCTCATTCGATTATGTTATCCCATATGAACAACGCCAACGAAGGTAGAACGTCTTTAACAAAGATAGGCACCGTCGTTAAAAACAAAAATCTCTTACGACATACCTACCCTTATAATGCAATTAATGCAAAGGTTCAAGTGAGCTGGACAAGGATGGCAATAATAATCCCTGGAGAAGGGGAACAAGGAAGACAAAGAGTTTGGGGAATTGTGTTTGTCCTTTGTCCCCGCGTTCCCCTTCTCCGGCGAGTATCATTGATTATTACTCCCTCGTGATGAGTCTTGAGACTACAGAGTCTTGTTTTAGCAACAGAACGACCCGAACAGTAAAGGCCGTTTGGCATATTTGTAAAGAGATCGGGCAATGATTTTTGAACTGGTTAGAAATTTGCGCTCAAACGGACATCATCGAATGTAGAAAAACACGAAAAAAATAATCCCCCCCCCCCCCTGAAAATTCGAATTATACTTGGAGTTATGAGCGAACTAAAATTAGAAAAGGAAGCAAAACATTTTTGCTCCATGACTCAATCGGCGAACTTCAATGATTGCGGCGTTGGAGCGAAGCGGTTGGCCAATTGGCTTAGGGTTAGTCTCAAAACTGCCGCAGCGAGGGCTGGCCGAGGACGCGCACGCATCATGTCGCCTCGCCGGCCTCGTGGCTACAGTCTTTTTGCATCCTCGCACACTCAAAGAAATGCCTGCGAGTCTACTTTCCTGCAAGACGCTCTGAGAGCCAGTCTCTGCGATAAACAAAATCAGCTCAGCGAATGATGAGGCGGAACATCTGTTTAGCCCTCAAAATGAAGTCTGCACTGTGGCGTTACGCAATGCAAGCATGACTTTTTGCATTGCGTAATGCGACAGAGCAGCCTTCATTTTTAGGTCTAAACGGAGGTTTTGCCTCATCATTCGCTGAGCTGATTTCCCATGTCGCACTGATTAGCTTTTTCAGTGACGGGTAAGTAGACATGCAGGCATCTCTTAGAATGTATAGATTCAGATTCCAAACCCGATCGGCGTTATCAATGAACCTGTGCTGTTTATACCTCAGCATTGATGAACCCAACCCGAGCCGGCGTAGAATGGTGTCCGGCGTTCCCTTCTCCGCGCCCCTTCTTGAGTCCAGCTCGATGGTGTGGTCGAAGCAGCGATTCCAGTCAGGGAGTTCAGTTGCATCGTTATATGCTTAGAAACAATGTTGGGGATAACGAGTGCAAATAAGCATTTATTTTCTACCAACTTTCACACAAAAGTATGAAAGTTGGTATAAAATATTTTCGCGCAAAACGCGCGTGCATCAAATATGTCTTCGACAAATTTGATGCACAGCGTTTTGCAGCGGCCTTTTACGTTGATTTATGCATAACATGGAAAGGAACGGATTATTCCTAAATTACGCGGTTTACGCGTTAAACATTTAAGCACACAGCGAATAAACATCCCGGGCTTCAACTTTGTTTTCATCGCACTCCGCTTCTACATTTGGCATTTGTTGTTTTGATCGGTAGCGGCTGCCGGCGAGATACAACTAGCAGATGATCCTACGTAGCTCAAAAACGAGGTCATATTGAATTCTAATTAACTCTAACTTCGGTTCTTCATTCAGCTTTAACCTTTGGCTGGCACTCCATAAAAGCGCGTCCGGCTGGTTAGGCTTACCAAGCTTCTGGGGGTAGCACGTAGAGCCGTCAACGCACAGACTCGCCCAATCGAGCGCAAGGACGGTGTGCACACCAACGCAAAAACTTGGGGACACCAAACTGAAAGGCGAGAACAGCACACCCCTCATGGCAGACTCAATCTAAGAAATACGTATCGCATACAAGCTCCGACTATTCCGACACGCCGATTCCCATTTGGGGCGCTGGGGCGGCCACGCAAGGGTTAGCGCTCAATCAGGTCAGTGCGATAGGACCGCTAATGCTCATGGGCGCCGGCTTGTTTGGCTGGTTACAGCGCTAGGAAGCGGGCATGTCGTGCTTTCCCCCTTGTTTCTGAAAAATTTAAACATATATTTTTATCTTTCTCGCTTAATAAAGACGGTTTTTTTTTGTTGAAATAATAACGACGGTTACGTAGGAAGGACGTTATTTCGACTGCATAAAAAAACTTCTGACGGCTCTTGGTGATGCACGGCCTATCAAAACAATGGTTGCCGGTGACGTCCACGGCCGCGCTTTTTCAACGCGCTGCGTCGCCACCGGACGCTGAGCCGCGTTTGCCTGATCGAATTAAAATAGGATGCACTAATATTTCGTGGCTACTACTTCATCCCCGAGCAGCACGACCCACTAAGTAGGTAACATAAATAGGGCAGAAGCCCAGATTTTTTATGAGGGCCCTTTTAAGCATTCTCATATTCCATTTTAAGCAGACGCACTGGAGTTATGCCGGGTGTAAGAATCACGAGGGTCAGTGACATGGTCGGCTGGAATGCGTAGTCGCCTTTGAAAACTGTCTGCATCAAAGTGTCGACCCGACATTTCGATCGGTTCTGTTCGGGTTTAGAGATTTAGGTTAAGTTCCGGTTGAGTTCCGGGGAACAGAAATAACGGTTCAAATAAGTTCGAGCCGGTTTGAACACGTTTGAACAGCTAAATTGAGAATATATGTTTCGCAATATTTTGGCAATAGGCGCTATTTCCGCCATAAAACGAGTAACTATAGTTTTTTTTCGTACGTGCAGTGCATCTTTATTTTTACATACCAAAAATAAGAACTCGCTTCATTTAATTTCAACTGAACAGTAAACGAAAATGTATATTAACATACAAAACGTCATGTTTATACGACCCCACATACCTTTCTTTACCTCAGTCACGTATATTAATGCGAAAGCATCAACTGTCCCATTGAGCGAAGCCGGCGTTGTCTGTAGCAGCGAAAAATGGCACCTAAATTTAATCTGTAGAAGCGAAAAACGACCGCTAAATTCCCATTGGCTGGGCGAAACACCACACAAAGTTCAATTGGTCAAAATTACAGCACCGCAGATCCTTCGTCACGGAAGACGGCAGGGCGCTTAAGGTCAAAGCGGACGCGCCTCAGACATAAAAGACAAAGAAAAGCGCAGCAACGCAGATGCTTCGTCATGCAAGCTGTGGGGCCGGCGGGGGTGCCGCGCCTGCGCAGTGGGGAAGAGAAATGTCTCCGCCGGAGCGCGGCGCTGCGTCGAGCTTCGCACTCCCGCCGCTGCCTCACAAAGCGGAGCAGCAGTCACAAACGAGCCAGGGTGGTTTGCGCGGCGCAACTCCGCAGTCCGTGCCGGCGCTGGGGCCGCTTCCGACGGCATTCAATTAGACATTGATGCTTTGTCATTCACAACTCATAAGAAGTGCTTATGCGTCCTCTGAATTTTATTTTACCTGAATGGAATGGTTGTCACAAAGTGTAGTAGGTCGCTAAAATACCCGCGGTTGGTACAACTTTGTGTCGCAGTACCAAAATTTGAATTGGATTTGTGCTCTTGAACTAAGGAAATATTTAGTCTGTATAAGATCATGGTATGAGTAACTCGTCGACATGTATACCGTGAAATATAGTTTACTGAATAAGTTCCACAATACAGTATACGATGAAGACGCAACTGATGTAACAACAAAAATAGTTTCAAGATGTCACGAAAGTTTAGGACAAACCCTTCCAGTCTACATTTTACAGAGACACTGAGCGACAATGAAGTCTTGTTTCCCTAACCAAGATTGGTTACACTCAGCACCACGTTGCAGGCGAAGAATGGTGCAGAAAGGAGTAATCAAAATTGTTGATTCTAATCTACCCTCATACTCAGATCGAATTTGGCCTAAAAAAGCGTACCCAAGTGAACATTTTCTTAGAATAAACTGGCATAGCCTGACTGTTGAAGTTTGTTCCTGACAAGATGCTGGTCAATTCAATTTGAAAATAGACATCACTCTTGCTCAGTAATGATTTTTTTGTTAAATGTACCGAAGTAGTATTTCATGCTTTACTCGACGTGGCAGCTACATTATTAGTCACTTTCTGACGGTCTGCGTGTGTAATCGTCATAATTACGGCACTCGCCCCAGTGTACTTTTTTTTTCAGCCCGCAGACACATAATTGTGCTGTTCAACACATAAAAGGGAAAATAACAGACTTCTACATTTTTGAGAATTTATGTGTCCGGAACACACGTATTTAAATCAGCTTCAAAACAATAAATTTATTTAAGGTTATCCCAAATCACTTATACATATGCTCGGGGATAAAAACGGTGGAAAAGATTTTCAGCGCTCCTTTCATATCACGTATGTACTTATGACGTATATATTTACGGTGATCGGCCATTGATTTCGGTGTCCAATCTTCAGTCAATAATTAAATTAATTTTATTATCAATATAAATTGGCCTTATTAAAGTTCACGTCACCGCTTGAGATCGACATGAGAGGGCAATACTCATAAATGCGCCAGCTGTTGAGTCTGCGGAAACGTGCTTTATGGTTCTCTCAGTGGCAGTCTGAAACACCGGATGGCGGGGTATGCCAAAATGGACTTTGCTCTGATGTGACAGATCTGAAGGCAAATACACGAAATGCGCAGAAAGAGAAAGATAATAAATGGTATTCTTAAAAAAAACCTGATACATGGCGGGGCAAAAAAAAAAAATACATAGAGACGTGATGATATTCATAATTACACATAAAATGCGCGAAGGAAAGACAGAGAACATGGTTAAAACTCGCCCAGCTTACCACTCTACTACAGAAAGACAGAGAGATTTACATAAATCACACTTGGCCATCGGCTTGCATGGGCTCGAAAATTTACGAAGTACTCTCTCGGGAGGCTAATGTTAAATTCGGTTTTACGTGCACGTGTTTTGGTTATTCCCGTGAAAACTCTCTTCTTTATCACTCATGCGCTCTAACATGTTATGATGCTGCGGCATATCGTCGCGAAACCGCTAAGAATAGGGCGTTTATTTTTTTCCCCAATTGAATACAATTTAGTTTAGAAGGAACCGTGAAAGCCACAAAAATCTGGTCTGCTCAAGTGAGTTCTACGGTCAGGCGGACATTATGTTTAAAAGATAACGTTTTCGCGATAGATCTTGGTTTGCCCACATTATGCTGATGATCTTGACGCGTAAAATCGCGTAGGATAGAATTATGTTAATGAATTTTATAAAACAAGAAAAGGCGAGAACCTTTTCGACGTAGGGATATATTGTCAGTGACAGGTCAAGAACGAAGTGGAAGCTCCTCCCACCCCTTTCTACTTCAGCGGAGCGAACGGTGAAGAGGAGGTCGCCTCCTCTACAGCGTTCCCTCTACTAAAGTGGAAAGGGGTGGGAGGGGCTTCCACTTCGTTCTTGACCTGTCGTCGACTATAGGTAGCAGTGAGAAAGTATTTTTCACAGTGGTGACGCAGGCGTTGCGGTGGTAGTTACTTAGGATAAAACTAACAGATCGCTTCTGAATTGCTTTTAAAAGAGATGTAAAAATTGCTTCTCTGGGATCACAAATTGGAGCTGCAAATTTTAACTTTGAGCGAAGTAAAGTTTTGTAAAAAAATATCTTAAGCAAAGTTTGAGTTTATAAAAAATTGCGCTTGATGTGGCCCAACATGCGGTTAGCACTAGAAGGACTATGCTGAATATCAGTTGCCCATCACAGGTTAGGAGTTATATTGCCGCGCGCGCAACTTGCCAAGTAGGCAGCGCGCGCGTGGCCGAACGGTTATCGCGCTCGTCTCCCACGCGAAAAGCCAGGGTTCGATACCTGGCCGCGGCTACACATTTTTGTTGATACTGTAATCTGACGTTCTGGTAAATTCGAGAACCGTCTTGCTGATTCGAGGTTAGAATGTTCTAGGCACCGGACCTTCTACGCCGAATGCTCCAGAAGCCCACGCGTGTACAAAAGCGGCTCCGCGTGGCAAGCTGGAGTCAGTCTCGCCCCAGCGTTCGACTCTGCTCTACGCCGACTTCGACGCCCGCGACGCTCTGTCATTATTTTCTGTACCCTTTTATTTTTGGCACAAGTTCGCCACATTAAACTTTTCTTTCTTCCTGTTTATTTACTGTTCTTTTGGTCACCACCCGTGACATTTGGTGGAGGTGCGGGGTAACGCATGCCCCTGCCGCGTACCCCTCCGAGGACCCGCAGCGCAAGTCCGACGCCAAGCCCACGAAGAACCGACGAAGGCACTACCGAGATCCGGTTCAGTCGTCGCGCCCAAGGCCTACATCCAGAATTCGGACTTCTGCCGCCCAGGACCAAACAAACAAGGAGGACGACGATGGCCAACCAGTCGGAGACCCCGGCCGCTCCTGCCGTCGTTTACCTGCCCGTCGTACCGCGGACGGCTGCTCCATTCCACGGCGAGCTGTACGAAGACGTCGAAGACTGGATTGACCAGTATGAACGCGTTGCCCGCCACAATTGCTGGACCGACGAGCAGCGCCTGCACAATGTCTATTTTTCGCTGGAGGGGACCGCCAAGCACTGGTACGAGAATCATGAGTCCTCTTTGACGTCGTGGGACATTTTCAAGGCCGATCTCAAGGCTACATTCATTAACCACCACCGCCGAGAGAGAGCCGAGGACCAACTGCGAACCAGAACCCAGGGCCCCAACGAGAGTGTCACCGGCTTCGTAGAGGACGTTCTGCGCCTGAGCGCCCGCGCCGACCCTCGGGCTACAGAAGAGAAGAAGCTACGAATTCTCATGCGCGGGGTGAGAGACGACATCTTCGGGGGCCTCGTCCGCAACCCGCCGGCAACCGTCGACGCCTTCGTCACCGAGGCGACAAACATCGAGCGCGCCCTCCAAGCGCGCGCTTCCCACTACCAGCGGCATCCAAGCGTCACTGCAAGCGCGCTGCTTAGCGGAGAAAACACTCCTGGTACGGATATCCGCGAAATTATCCGGGAGGTCGTCCGGGAGGAACTACGAAGGTTGCTGCCAACCACCAGCCATCCGCCAACCCTTTCCATCGCCGAGGCTGTCCGAGAAGAAGTGCATCAGGCGCTCCAACCAGAGGTTCCCGTCACCACGGTGGCACCGGAGGAACCGACATTGAGCTACGCTGCCATTGCCCGACGACCGCCGCAAGCTCCCCGCCAAGCCACGGCGCCACCCCAAAGAGACGCCCCAACGCCGCAGTACCCCCGACGACGGGAAGATCAGGCGCACGTTCACCCAGACCGACCTGCGCCGAGGAAGACAGACGTCTGGAGGACGGCCGACCGACGCCCGCTGTGTTACCACTGCGGGGAAGCTGACCATGTGTACCGTCGATGCCCATACCGACGACTCGGGCTGCGCGGATTCCACCCAAACGACCCGCGCCCCCGGTATGGTGAACGCCCTCGGGAGATCGACGATTACCTGCGACGACCTCAGTCCCCCGAGCCTGCGTCCCGCCGAGAGTTCCGGTCGCCTTCGCCACGACGTCCAGCATCGCCGATGCACCGACCCCGACGTGAAAGCCTGTCGCCCCTCGCTCCTCGCCGGGGAAACTAGGCGCGGCAACCCCTGGAGGTGGAGTTGCCGAAGACGACCGACGCCAAGATCCTCCACGAACGTCGGAGGGCCCCCACTCGAATGCTACCAGAGACCGAAACGACGCCCCTGCAACGGTGTCCAATAACCTAAACGTCGTCATCGACGGCCACGACGCATCAGCACTCGTGGACACCGGAGCAGACTACTCAGTCTTGAGTGGGAGGCTCTCCCGCCGCCTTCGAAAAGTCATGACGCCGTGGGATGGACCACAAATAAGAACCGCCGGAGGACACCTCATCACACCAGTCGGGAGATGCACTGCTCGCGTCGAGATCCACGGTGAGACGTGTCCTGTCAAGTTCGTCGTTCTGCAAGACTGTTCGAGGGACGTTATCCTCGGAATGGACTTTCTCTGCGAGTATGGCGCCGTCATCGACCTCGGGGCAAACCAGTTGATGCTGCGAAAGCCTGTTCTGCCACCGGTGGATGCCAACACGACGTCATCCGCGATTCGAGTTATAGCCGACCATGTGAATCTGCCGCCGCGGTCAAGTGTTTTCGTCACCGTCATAACCGACGCAGTCATGCACGGTGAAGCTCTTCTAGAAGGCAGCGTCCAACTGCTTCTTGAGAAAGGAATTGGCGTCGCACGAGGCGTAACGGATCTCCGAGAAGGACGTACAACTGTTCTCGTGACAAACTTTCGAGAGGAGCCGCAGCACCTAACGAAGGGTACCACCGTGGGCTACGTCGAGGAGCTTCAGGCGCCAGCCGTGGTCACCGCAATCTCCGAAGAAACCTCGTCGTCACAGCAGAAGAGCACGACACCGCCGCCGCTCGACATCGACCCCGAGCTCCCAGCTCCGAAGCGCCGGCAACTGGTTGATCTCCTCGCCGAATACAGTGACTGTTTTGCCACGACATCGAAAGTTCGCCAAACACCAATGGCGAAACATCGCATTATTACCGACGACGACGCACTCCCTGTCCACCAGTCGCCGTATCGAGTGTCCTTAAAGGAAAGGAAAGTGATTCAAGATCAAGTCCAGGAGATGCTCGACGACGACATCATTCAACCCTCAAGAAGTCCATGGGCGTCCCCGGTCGTACTTGTAAAGAAGAAGGACGGAACCCTGCGGTTCTGCGTGGACTATCGTCGACTGAACGCTGTGACGAAGAAGGACGTCTATCCGCTTCCCCGCATCGACGATACGTTAGACCGATTGCGCCACTCCCGATATTTTTCGTCGATGGACTTGAAGAGTGGTTACTGGCAGATTGAAGTCGACGAACGTGACCGGGAGAAAACTGCCTTCGTCACTCCCGACGGACTGTACGAATTCAAAGTGATGCCGTTCGGACTTTGTACAGCACCAGCCACCTTCCAGCGCGTCATGGACACCGTGCTGGCAGGTCTGAAATGGCAGAGCTGCCTCGTCTACCTGGACGATGTCGTGGTATTCTCACGAGATTTCGACGAACACCTCAGACGACTTCGAGCCGTCCTTCAAGCCATCAAGACCGCCGGCTTGTCACTCAAGCCAACAAAGTGTCGGTTCGCCTATGGGGAACTAAAGTTCCTTGGCCACGTCGTGAACAACAAAGGCGTTCTACCTGACCCCGAGAAGACCCGCGCCGTAGCTGCATTTACGCCGCCGGCTGACAAGAAGGCCGTGAGAAGATTTCTCGGACTCTGTGCCTACTACAGGCGCTTTGTTCGAGACTTCGCCAAGCTGTCCGCACCGCTGACAAACCTCACGAAGGACGCCGTAAAGTTCGAGTGGACAGAAGAACACCAGAGGTCATTCGACGAGCTCAAACGAAGACTCCAGACGCCCCCGATTCTTGGCCATTTCGACCAGTTTGCTGAAACCGAGATTCACACCGACGCCAGTAACACCGGACTGGGTGCGGTACTAGTCCAAATGCAGGACGGCGCAGAGCGAGTCATCGCATACGCAAGTAGGACGCTGTCTAACGCGGAGAGGAACTATTCAACTACTGAAAAGGAGTGCCTCGCTGTCGTCTGGGCAATAACAAAGTTTCGCCCATATTTGTATGGAAGTCCTTTTCGCGTGGTCACAGACCACCACTCGCTCTGCTGGCTGGCGAATCTGAAGGACCCCTCCGGACGCCTCGCCCGATGGAGCCTACGACTGCAGGAGTTCGACATGACCGTGGTGTACAAGTCCGGCCGGAAGCACAATGACGCCGACTGCCTGTCAAGGGCCCCAGTCGAGGCCGCTCCTGCCTGCACCAAAGAGGACGACGATGAGTGTTTCCTTGGCGCTCTGGATGTCAGCGACATGGCAGCACTTCAACGAGATGACCCTGAGCTGCGAGCACTCATCGAGCACCTAGAGGGACAAGGAAGTGCCGTTCCCCGCAGTTTTGTACGAACACTGCCAACCTTCTCTCTCCGACGAGGTGTGCTCTACAAGGAGAACTTCAGCGACAACAACACGGCGTGGCTGTTGGTGGTCCCTTCCAGTCTTCGAGAAGAAATTTTTCAAGCCTGCCACGATGACCCGACGGCGGGACACCTTGGCTACAGCAGAACTCTAGCCAGGATACGCGAAAAATACTACTGGCCCAAGCTCGCGAAGACAGTGCACCACTACACCCGATCTTGCCACGAGTGTCAACGACGAAAAAAACCACCGACGAGACCGGCAGGACTTCTTCAGCCTATTGCGCCGCCATCTGCCCCGTTCCAGCAAATTGGAATGGACTTACTTGGGCCATTCCCACCATCGACGCAAGGGAACCGATGGATAATCGTCGCAACCGATTATCTCACACGGTACGCCGAGACAAAAGCCCTTCCATCAGGAACGGCTGTTGAAGTCGCCAAGTTTTTCATCGAGTCCATTGTCCTCCGGCACGGCGCCCCCGAAGTCTTGATCTCAGACCGTGGATCCTCGTTCATGGCCCAGCTGACACAGGAAGTCCTTCGTCTCAGCCACACCAGCCATCGTCGCACCACGGCGTACCACCCGCAGACCAACGGGCTGACGGAAAGACTCAACAAGACCATCGCCGACATGATCGCCATGTACGTCGACGTGGAGCACAGGACATGGGACGAGGTGTTGCCGTACGTCACATTTGCCTACAACACGGCCGTGCAAGAGACGACCGGGGTGACACCCTTTCAACTGGTGCATGGCAGGAAAGTAACGACCATGCTCGACGCGATGCTACCTCACGAACCAGCTGACGATGGAAGCCCCGACGCCCAAGTGGTTGCTCAACGAGCCGAAGAAGTTCGCCAGCTCGCCCGACTCCGAATTGAAGATCAACAACGTGTCGACGCTACCCGGTACAACCTTCGTCGTCGGGACGTCCACTTCAAGCCTGGAGACCGTGTGTGGGTTTGGACCCCGATACGACGACGCGGTCTCAGCGAAAAACTCCTAAAACGGTACTTTGGACCCTACAAGGTACTTCGTCGACTTGGAGATCTGAACTACGAGGTGATGCCCGACGGAACACGGACTTCATCACGCCGCCCTCCACGACCAGAAGTCGTCCACGTCGTGCGCATGAAGCCATACTACGCTCGATAGGACTGTGGACATTATGTGTTCTAAATGACTCTTTAGCTTACCGTTCTTTTTGCTCGCTTTGTTTTGTTCTGCATCGGGGCGATGCACTTTTTAAAGGGGGGAGTAATGCCGCGCGCGCAACTTGCCAAGTAGGCAGCGCGCGCGTGGCCGAACGGTTATCGCGCTCGTCTCCCACGCGAAAAGCCAGGGTTCGATTCCTGGCCGCGGCTACACATTTTTGTTGATACTGTAATCTGACGTTCTGGTAAATTCGAGAACCGTCTTGCTGATTCGAGGTTAGAATGTTCTAGGCACCGGACCTTCTACGCCGAATGCTCCAGAAGCCCACGCGTGTACAAAAGCGGCTCCGCGTGGCAAGCTGGAGTCAGTCTCGCCCCAGCGTTCGACTCTGCTCTACGCCGACTTCGACGCCCGCGACGCTCTGTCATTATTTTCTGTACCCTTTTATTTTTGGCACAAGTTCGCCACATTAAACTTTTCTTTCTTCCTGTTTATTTACTGTTCTTTTGGTCACCACCCGTGACAATATGTGCGCCTAAATATTTATATGATGACACTGGCTCCAATCGGCCGTACTTATGAGATAGTTAGGATAGTTATAAAATTGGCGAGACACCCGCAAGGTCTATCATTTGTTTACTCATGACGTCAACCCACCCTACGCTGGTAGTCATTGAGATTTGTTCTTGCTGAGAAAATCAAATCCGATGATGCAAAATGCAGGCTGCAGCAGGTGCGTGCTCAATGAAAAGCATTTATTGGACAGACACAAATTATTTTTTCTTGGTGTAGCGTCCTGAAAAACGGCAACAGTGCCTGGTACACAAAAAAAAAAACACGCTTTCTGGAAAGATTGTTTCTGCAAACCAAGTAGTTCCCGGGGTCAGGCTTTCTTATATGTGCCGAAGATGCGGGGCGGTATTTGCACGGTTCTGAAGTCTGCACAGGGATGTGCGTGACGTTGACAGTGGGCGCAATTTCCCACTCAGCTTCGTCATTCACTCCCACGAGTTGCCGGATCTCAGCGTTCAAGTCCAATTGAACGGTTTCGACGCTTGACACCACCACAGACGTTTTTAGCGAGCTCTTCGTTTGACGCGAGAAAGTTTAATTAATGCGGAAATATTATTAAAAACAAACTGATCCGCCGCCAAAGGAGGATTGTTTGTGCGGCGCGAGCGTCCCTCCCATCCTCCCTGCGTCGGGTTGCTGACGTCATAGAGTCGCATTGCAGAAGCCTGATGTTTTCGAGGTGTCATGCGCGCGCCGGGGAGAAATTCCCTGGATATCTTACTCATGTGAATAGCGGTCGCTTTACAACACAGTATATTTTTAATAAATCTACACTCCCCCCTCTTTTTTTTTCTTTTCGTGTCTGTTTTAGAGAATACTTTTCATTTCGGAGGGACCCCCTCCTCCGTTGGGGGGTGTTAATTCGCAAATAATATATGCGTGCCCTTTTGACAGTAATCCTCAATTGCTTTTATCTTGTACTAAAAAACACTATGAAGTCTAAACGAAACACGGAGTTGGTCGAATTTCTTGGAAGAATTTCAGCACGACACTCCTGTGAGACAGAGAGGCTGCCAACGTTTGGCTGTCCCTTTCAGTTTACTAGGATCTTTCTTTTCAGGTATCCCTCCCGTACACACTCGTGTAACGAGTGTGTACGGGAGGGCTATGTAACGTGGGATTAATAAGTCATACTTGGTCCTTTGAGCACTTTCATTCTTGGGGACCACTTTCTGACGCAGTTCAACACGAACGAAAACACATATGGGTGCCTCAGTGATGTGCGCAAGTAAAATGGGTCGTGCAACAATTTTCGTACTTTGAGTAAATAGCACTAAGAACTAATCTCTGATATTGATAATTTGCAAAAACGCCCATTAGTTTTTCTCTCCGCGCAAAGACAGGTGATGAAAAAAATAAAAGGAAGAAACAGCCTTCCCCTCCACAGCTTGCAATTAGAACAAGCGGCGACGTGATCTAAGGCTAATTATATACCGTCAGTGTTCATCACAGTTATGCGCTAGGTTTGGCAAAGCATAGAGCTTGTGCTGAGCTTTAGACATTCTTTGAATTCGGCTATTCTAATCTTTGATTGAACAGCAGTCATTACCCGAATGTTTGGAGATGGTGATTGTCATAAACCCGAACACTCGACTTGAACTCATGACAGTCGAGCACGTCACGGTGTCACGGGAGTCGTGGTGCGGAGTTCTGATGTCATGTGACGTCAGAGTATGAATAAAACTTATACATTTAATGACTTTCTCAATTTAAATCGAATTGATGCAATGACCGTGACGTTACGGGCTCATGTGACATGGCATTGCCTTACAGCATGCCTTGACACCATGACGTCATGTGACAATGTAACACATGATTAATAAGTGCCAATGCAGGAGTGCCACAACACCCCACAATATGCCATACATTGCCATTCTCTATATGAAGATTTGATGAATCTATGAAGATACAGCTCCATTTGTTTTCAAATGTTTATTTTGTTATACTTACAAAGAAAAAAAAAAAAAAACACACCGCGAGCCGTTTTGAACCAGTTACCGTTATATATATTTTTTTTTTTTTTGCTCAGCTCCGGTTTCGTTGCAAGATGGCGGCGAAGATTTCGGTTCGGTTCAGTACCGGTTCGGCTAAAATAACCGTTCGGTTCCGGTTTCACACTCTGGTATGTATGCCCTTGTCGGAGTATCACTTGGCAAGCTTGTCGGTAGCCATTGAAAGGAGACCCTTTTCGCCGATAGCTCCTGCTGATGCGAGCCCGGCCCGCAACCGATAGTGCGTCCTCTCGGCTGTTCGGCCGCCAGTGTACAGAAAGCGAGTGAGAAGAACGGGTGAGTGCTTCCCTTCTTGTCGTTTACTACCTATTTATGCCCTAAACTAAACTATTCGCCGTCCTGTTCCTGTTAATTTTGGTTGTTTCTATTGTTCTAGAACTCATTCTGTGGAAACTCTGGAGTGCAGAAGATAAAATAGGCCAATAATGAGTGCATTACGGCAGACCCGGAAGAGTTTTGACGGTTAGAGTTTAAATGCATTCTTAAACCTGAAATAAACTTTTTCCTTTATTTTTTTCATAAAAAATATTAAAAGTCATAAAAATCACAGTTTTTACACTCCCATTACAGCCCCCTCATAGAACAAAATTATTTTAGGCCAGGACAGTCGGAGATTATTTGGGAAGACATTTATAGTTTATCCGTTGTCTTCGTGCCGATAAACACAGGTTAGTTTTTTTTAATATTCCAGTATTGTTTTGTGATTATAGATGTTGAATGCTAGATTATGTTATATGCAGACATTGAGAATAATCTAGCTTCTGTCGACGTGAGCATCATAATAAGAACCTAAATGCAATAACGAGCTAAATAGACGAGATCAAAACAATTTGGAAAGATACCTGTGTTGAGCTGGACTCTATAGGAGCAAAAGTGAGCAAAGTCAAACATGTTAAACCGTCCCCTTCCCGGCAAGAATGGAGAATATTTTTAAACTGGAGAAAATAAGCTGCACAGTTGAAGATAAGTTGGATGGCTTGAAAAACAGCAGCTTTAGAAAAAAACAAAATAAAGACGACAAAATTACAACCTCGAAACCCTGGAGTATATTGAAAGAGATGCTTCGTCTTCATTTCTGGAATCGTAAAGCTTACGATATCATATCTTCGTATCTTCATATTGGGCGGAGCTGCCCAACTAGAGGAAGAGCTAGACACCGGTAATCTTAATAATTTTGGATTTGATCGTCAATCTACAAATACAACAAATGTCACAAAGTGCGAGGTTACAACTTTTCTTATCAACAAAGGCTCCTTCAGGCTGTTGAAATGAACAAAAAAAGAAAAGAAAACATATGCAAACTACAGTGGTACAAAAATGAAAATTGAGTCACAACTGGCACAGCAGGTTTCTATAGTCGGTTACAAGTTAAGAAGATAGGAGAAGCTCCTCCCACAAGCGTGGTGCGCCGGTTTCAAATCCCACCGCAATCGAAAGAAGAGTTCACTGGAAACGCTCCTTGTTCCGCTTCAATGGATAGATAATGGCCACAGAGTGGTGCCAACTTGCCTCCGACCCCCACTTTTTAAGAAAGCGACCTTTGTATTCATCGGAGAAGGAACCGAGCCCCTGAAAGCAGCCTTTGTATCAAACGCTAAACCCCGAAAGTCGTCTTTGTTTCCATCGGAAGGGGGAAGACTTAATCTCCCTCTCGTGGCTTCCACAATGCTAAGTCAAAGTCGAGAGATAAAGCAAATATGTACAGAAAGGCACGACCCTCCTCGCGCGTTGGCCGCAACGTCACGGAAACGATTGGACGCTATTGGATGCGGAGGTGGCGGAGGGATATATGATTCCCTTTGAGGGGCATTTGCCGCTACCTTCTTGACTTGTAACCTACTATAGTTCGAACAATATTTATTCTCACTAACTAAAAAGTGAATGACTATGTTCTAGTTGATTACCCGACGTACTGTGACACTTTACCCCTATTACAGTGTTCCCCTGGCCGTATAGCTAATCTGCGCAAACCGCATTAATATAAATTTCACGTTTTTTTTTTTTAATCTGTAAATCATACAGCAAACGTTTGTGTAACGGCCACATGTCAGTTAAGATTCGTGCTGGAAATGATCACCTACTTTCACCAGCAGCTGTGTCTACTGTAAATTCTACAAAATGGTTTATTTTAATTTATGTACTTTTTAATTGCTAGGAATATCTCAACAAGTAGGACTAAGTGAGTTGGAATCACTCGCCTTGAGCCATATTAAGTGGCGTATAACAGGAGGTAGATACCAAAGAAACTTCATACTTTGAATACGAATTTAATTTTTAATTTCTCGGTAAGCAGATCGATTTTTACAAGTTTCTTGTTCACATATACGAAGATTTTAATTTTCCAAGTGTAGAGTGGTAAGTGCAAGCTTTAAACAATAACAGTAGGCTAACATCTTGGAAAGCCTTTTCTTGGTTGTCTTTTGTAATTTGAGGTGTCTGGAACAACTAAATTCAATACCTAATTGCGTAGCTAATATCCTAGTTCTCAATCTTTCTAATATCCCCATTCTAATATTTAGTCTTTGGTACAAGTTGATAAGTTTCATCCACCTTTAATAGTCCAGTTATCCATTCCGTGGAAATCGCGGATATCGTTAAAGCCATTAGCTTTCAGTTCTTTTTTAATGAGATTGCCTGGGCTTGTACAAATAGTTTGAAACTTTCGACTGGCCTAATGTCCTCGCCATATTTGATGTCGATCGTGCTACTGAGACACTAACAATAACTGTGAAAGATGCCATACACACTTTTGTGCCGAAAGGTTCAACAAAGCCATCCAAATACCCTAAATGTTTTTCCAGGGATTTGAAAATTTTATTTAGTCAAGAAAGAACATCTCCGCCGTTTTTTTTTTTTTTTATAAAATGGCAGCTTTTCACTTATATACACCAATTCAGTTTATATGTAGCCTTGGCAAAGAAACTGTTCAAGCTTCGATAAACGCATACATCTTGACAGCCTAGAAAATAGTTTGTTTCGCCGACCGGTAACTTTCTGGAAGTTCACGTAGCAACTATACACGTGACGTTACTCCTATCATCTGCTTACGTGCTTCTCGAGTTAACGCCCCGGG
>JABSTQ010000586.1:0-31380 GCA_013358835.2 Ixodes persulcatus
CAGCGGGTCTCCAACACAAACTTTCCGAGCTTAAGCTCAGACTCGAAAAATTCAAAGACAAGGCTCCCGATGTTATCCTCCTCCAGGAGGCGAACGTGAAGAACCTCAAGATTCGAGGGTACAATGCTTTTCTCCAGCCAATAATCATCAGAAAGAATGGTAACTACGGAATAACAGTCACCCTCGTTAAAAAATCCCTACCGCAAACTCAGATCGATACCAAAAATGAATGCAACGAACATCGTGAGATGGTTGGCACTCGGATATGATGGGGAGACACGACCGCCGATGTTTTTATTGCCTACATTCGTCCAGGCGCCACAGAGCTATACGACGCATGGATACGAAGATTTATAAACACCCGAACCCCAACTATACTGGCAGGAGATTTCAACGCCAAGCACACATAATGGGGCTACAGCTCCAGAGACAACAGAGGCAAAGCCATTAAAGGGATGCTGAACCGATATTTGAAATCTCATAATTATTGCCCGAGCGGGCTTCACGGGATGGTACTGTACCTAAAAACGATATTCAATCAGACGGATGGGGCCCAAATTATTGTATTTCTTTGAATTAAGAGCGAATCCTCGGCCGGAAGCCGCCGGCGCGAGTGAGTCCTTCTGAGAGCAGGCGTAGCGGAACTGACGTGCGCATTCTCGGCGCCCCCAGCGCCCCTGGTGCCTCCGCGCATTCTCCTCGTTCGTTGGTGCTCGCCTTGATTCTTCGCTCGGTGGCTGTTCTGCTGCTCCTGCTGCTGCTGCGGCTGCTGAGGCTGCTGAGGCTGCTGCTACTGCTGCTGCCGACGATTTTATACGTCGCCATACTAGTAAAAAAAAAAAAGAGATCGCAAAAGGCAATGCCGAACGCCGACCAGCCGAGGTCGCGGAAATCCAAAATATGGGGCAGAGCCCGCGTGGTACTAACAATAACAAACGCCACCCGGCTTAGCGCCTGGCTTGGCTTGGCTCCGTCTGTCTTTTCAGGCGAATGAGAATGCGCACGTCACGAAGCGAGCTTTCCACGACGCTCACCAGGGGTCGCGTAAAATTGTATTTTTCGTGTTTATTCAATTTTATACGCCTTCTCGCTCAAAACAACGTCATTTAGAAGTAAAGGACATGCTATGTATGCCATTGCCACCAAGAATTTCCACCCAAAATTTCGGTTCCGCATCCCTTTAAGCATGCCTGTGAAAGAAAGAGGCTCGTTCTCCGCAACGAAAAAGGCATCACAACGAGACTCGCACAATCTAGCAATCAAACGGACACTACGCCCTACCTCACGTGGACCTCGAGACAACTTAGAGCGAGCTGGAGTGTGCTACCAGATGCCATGGGTAGTGATCATTCGCCCATCAAAATTGCTCTTCCACTTGGTGCCGCGCCAAAGCAAAAAGTATGTTTTATCAAGTGGGACGCTTTTCGCACCCACGTTCAAGATCTCAAAGACACTACCCTCGCAGAAAGGATCGTCCAGGCGGTTAAGAAAGCCAAAACGGTTTACAAAGTGAAAGAAGATACGCCGACTCCAGACTTATATCTCGTGAACCTATGGGACACCAGACTCGAAGCTCTCAAGAAGTAGAGGAAACACAAGACTTTAGGCAACAAGATTTCCCTAAACAAGGCGACGGCTAAGGCAAAACGCTACGCCAACGAGCTCTGTCGAACAGAACTGAGAACACTATGCAACTCGTTTAACGAGAAGACGGGACTACGCAGGGTCTGGCGGACATACCGCGGCCTTGCGGGCAAGACTAAGGCACAAACCACAGGCAGCAACATCGCCTTGAAACTCAAAATCACAGAAGAACAACTTGCCGATCAGGCAGGATCTCTCTTCTTTCCGCAGCAGCATCCACCCCCAGAGGCCGAAATCTATCAGCCACTTCAAGTTGAAGACCCCGCACCCGAGAACGCACCATTCACCATGGGCGAGCTACTTGAGGCACTCACAGCAGCCAAGACCGACTCGGCACCGGGACCCGATCAAGTCACAGTCGCGGCACTAAGAAACTTGCCTAAAGAACAACTTGAAGAACTCCTCCAAAGTTACAACGACATCTGGGATGGCGAATAAATCCCGGTTGAGTGGATGAGATCAACGGTCATCCCGATCCCCAAGCCCGGAAAGCCACTCAACACCCTACAAAATCTCAGGCCTATTTCGCTAACATCGAACTTGTGCGAAATTCTTGAAAAGATGGTTCAAACGAGACTTTCATGGATCCTCGAGACTCGAGGAGACCTGCATCGGATGCAAACGGGTTTCAGACCTGGCTTGTCCACCCAGGACAGCTTGGAAATGATACATCAGGACGTGTACGAGAAGCCTCAGTTCAAGAGACAACTAAGAACCATAGTTGCCTTAGACATCAAGAAGACATTCGACAGCATTCCTCACAAGGCGGTCATCGAATCAGCACAAAGACGCGAAATCCGAGGCAACATGTTAAACTTGATTAAGTCGTTTCTTAAGGAGCGAACGTATGAAATAGTTATTGGTGGAAACAGAAGCCCCTGGCGGCACAACAACACCGGCGTCCCCCTGGGTGCTGTGATTTCCCCAACACTGTTCAACATGGCTATGACAGACCTAGCGAACGCGTTGGATGCCATTCCCAACATCAACTTTTCTATAGAGCGGACGCCGTTACACTCTGGACCGTCAAAAGGATTGCCAGAAATCAAAAAGCAACAATGCAAAAAGCCCTGGATGTAACACAGGTCTTTGCGAGACAATTAGACCTCCTTCTGTCACCTGAAAAAAACCTCCTTTATGATCGTCACAAAACACAACACCACACGTTTCGACGAACAAATTCAACTTAAAATCGATGGAACCGCCATCCTAAAGGCACCCAACCTCAAGATCTTAGGTGTCACCTTTGAGCGAAATGGAGGAGCTGAGACCTGGATAAAGCAAACAAAAACCCAATGGTCGGATGAACTGAACCTACTTCGAAAGCTCACGACGAAGGCCTGGGGAGCACAGGCAGTTCTACTAAAGAGATTACACCGAACCCTCCTCGTTTCGAAGGCGGTGTACTGCCTCAGCTACCTCCGACTTAAAAGAGTGCAAGAAGAGACCCTCAATGTACTCAACAGAAGCGCCACGAGAGTCATCACGGGTCTTCCCAAATTGACTCCTCTCGCCAAGCTGGAGAAGGCTGCCCAAGTCAACAAGGTCCGAGAAATTGCCGACGAAATGGTGCTGGGGCAGCTCAAAAGGCTGTCTCGCTGAGACCATGGTAGTGTCATCTTGCAGAAATTAGAAAAGACCACGGACCTTGACACAACAACTATTGCAGCACATCCGCAGCCCCCATTGGGAAACGGAGGATGTCTCTACAAGTAGGCCAATCCCCCAAAACCAAGGAAAAGACCATAAGAACCCTTAGCGAAAAGTCGTTCGAAATCAGTATACTGAATGTATACTAATAGTGCACTTAGGGTATGTATTGAAATCGTACTAGTTTCACATTTTTATGAAACAAAATAGTATACTTCTAGTACAGCACAAGTGCATATGTAGTATACCATAAGTGCACCTCGAGTGTACATCTAGCATAATATAAGTGTACATGTAGTACACTACAAGTACGCTTTTGTGCACTAACTTTACACTACTAGTACATATGTACGGTGTGTCCCAGATAACTTGCACCAAACTTTAAAAAGGTACCGGTGCGTTCTGCGGGAGTGAAAGCAACTGTACGCTGTTAGCAAGTCTCTTGCGAAAGTGCGCGCAATTTTTTTAGTGCGCCTAGTTATTTGATTAAGACTAACAAGCTAACTTTTGAAATCTTCGTTTAAAAGCCGAGGTGTGCATTGGAAAGTTGTAGAGTGCATTAAGAAACACCCCATTAAACTATTTTCAACAAGGTGCACTTTGCATGCTCCTTTTTTCTAGCCTTCAAAAAACGCCCGCGAAATATAAAAAATACCATCTGACAACTCGCTTCCCCAATCACGGCGCGCGGGCGCGCCGCGAATGTGCGTTCTTTGAAGGCCGGAAAAAAGCACGAAAGCGTATTATGTTGCAAACACTTTAATTGGGTGTTTCTCAATGCGCCCTGCAACTTTACAATTGACATCTTGGCCCTTAAAAGAATATTTGAAAGGTTCGCTGATTAATCTTAGTTATTCAGATAACCAGGCGCATTAAAACAATCTGTGCACTTTCGCAAAACGCTTGCTAATGACAGTTGATTTCACTCCTGCAGAGCGCTCCGGTGTTTTTTAAGTATGGTGCAAGTTATCTGGAACACCGTGTATGTCGGGCGTTCTGAATGGAAAGAGCGGTCTAAAATTGGCCAGAAAAGTCGGCGCCTGCATTTAAAAAGCTGACTTTTCAAAGGTGTTTCTTTGAATGGCTGGATTCCAACTTGTGAAATTTCATGACACATAGCTCCATTCTCGTGAAATGTTAAGAAACACCGTTGACAACACTTAATTGATGATAATGCAGAGGTGCCATTATCGGGAGATGCACTCTTAAAAATGAGTCAGGAAATTTCCGAGGAAAGTCTTGGCAGCTCTATTTCCAAACATTTCTCGTCAAAATAACTTGCAATCATGTTATGAAATTATGTGGGAAAAGTTTTCAAAACAAAAAACAGGCACAGCGTTTTTAAGTTGCGAGTATAGACGTGAAAATGAAAATTGGATCATTTTCAAATCTTCCCTCGTGAAAATAATGTACTGCCGTTTTCCAACATTGACTAGGAGAGTTCTCATTTTGATTTGCGGCTATGTACGTGAAAATCACGAGGAAATCTTTGGCAGCTCTATTTCCAAACATTCTTCATAAAAATGACGTACCAGCGTCGTCTGAAACTGTGTGAGAAAAGCCATAAAGAAAAGATGCATTGCATTTTTCAACTGAAAGTATGTATGTGTAGCATACAAACATTATGATCAGTGTTCTTCACATAATTGATAAGACAGAAATTGAAATCCTACTTATCACTTTATTCGCGTTTCCGAGCCTGCCTCACTGTACACTCTCCTTTGTGATGATTGTGTGCCATTATATCCTGCGTAAAAAAGAAAAGAGAAAATTACCCTATGCCACCCTATGATATAACACCACATAACTCGCTCAAAGGACCACTATGTGAGGAAGGCAAGATAGTAACCACTTCATCCTGACAGAAGGGGGAGGAAAATCGGACAATAGCATTTTTGAAAGCCTGATATGTCAGACATTGGTGGTGTGCCTTCTTTGCATGCCCAGGGCTCTGCTACAGGTAATAGCGTTCATTGGAGGGCACAACATTTATTACCTAAAATCCTAGGCACCATAAAGAAAATGTGTGACAAACAATAGCCTTTTCCAGATTCAAGGTTGCAGCTGCTACATTTTAAGCACATATGGATTAGTGAGGGCCAAAACGAAAACATTCGAGAATGGCCATTTTCAGGGCTGTATTAATATAAACATTTTATTTTAGAAGTTTAGTGTATTACGGTATTCGATATTGGTTTGAAGATTAATTGTACTACTGTAAACTACTAAAGTTTTACGAAGGCTTAGTTTTTGCGAGTTCATCGAAATTGCTTAAAATTGGTCCTGCAAAAAAGTAACCCCATGAATACGAATGCATTGAACATTACTCCTGATTGTGAAATTTTGTACCTGCAAAGTATTCCCAACACTAACACTTCATAAAATGTATGAAATATTGAGCTCGCGAAAATAAAGTCGTTTATGCCATTCAAACCTTTCAAAGCGCTCGCAAAGTCACCATAGCGATGGATTTGCTTTGTTCAGTGCGCTTCTACGCATGTGCCAGTGCGCTGTAGAGATTAGTTCTGGAGGAAATCCCAAGAACAAGACATTTGAACGTGGGACATATGCACTTTTTGAAAAAATAAAATCTCAAAATTTTCACATCGAATGGTTTCCCAGGAGACTTCTCGGGTCCGCATGCACTGTTACTCCGCAACAAGCAGGCTCTCTTGGGATGACAAGAAAAAACCCAGCGCCTGAACGTTGTTCGAACCAGCACTCGGGAGAATCGAAAAGCCTGTTAAGCACTCGCTATCAGGACAGGCCGCTTACTTCCGGTGGCTTCATACCTGTCTGCTCGATGCACCATTCAGCCACCCATAATAGAGATCAGTGGGCGGATGTCACTTTTACTCTTGTGATGCAGTTCCCTGCAGGTTCCCATAGGTTGCAACCTGCTAGCCAAACTGAGTCAGGCCTGCAGCCCTGCGGGAAACGTCAATTCCACTCTTTTAGACGTAGACACCCACATTTTGCGTGTACCTGAAAGAAGCTCTAACACAGAGGAAACAAAATGATCAGCTCTTTTTGAATGCATCCTTTTCTTTTGCTGAGGACATACATACAAGTCACATGCTATTACACATTCAGTGATGCGGCCTAATTTATGATTTGCACTTAACTTCGAGCTTTTAGAGGAAAGATTCAATATAATGGGTCGTACATAAATGGTTGCTATGAACTATCCTATTCATTACACATTACCTGATATCATAAAAGCACTTAAGCAGCGTATGGTTGTACTGCATCAATTACAAATTTGTAACCAATTAAAAGTTGGCATTTATTTAAATTATTACTATTGGCTATTATTCTTCGATAAAGAATAACTGGGCGAGTTGGTACGTAGGTAGTCTTTCAACTGCATCGAATATTCAGGTCCTTTTCGCATTTTTTCACGTTTTTGCTTTATGTAACTGCTCTGCGTTTTGTAGCGGCTTTCGCCGCCACTAAAAAACGTGACATCCAAACTCACTTTATTTACATCACGCAATCGTAAAGCTTGGAAAGCGTGCCGCTTCGGCATACGCAAAGAGACCGCGCATCTCTACGGCACAGGCATCAGCACAGGCGAGAAATCATGCTCCTCGCTCTTGTAACGTTTTTCTCGCTCCCGCTTTATGAAACAAATCGTTGGCGAGAGGCTGTTGGGACCACACGTCAGAACTAGCATGACCTGTGATTGCTTTATCTGCCGTCAGACTGCACTAGAACGCTCCGCAAAAGCGTCGTCGGGCCAGCGTCGTAGGACGGCGTCACCAACAGGCCCTCGGCTGGCCCTCGGTTCCGCCGCACGCGAATCTTTCTCACTCTGCGGAGAGAGCCATACATTTTGAAGATACGCTATTTTCAAATGACGAAATAACACCGGGTAGAGTATAGTTAGAATCAAGCATAGCTTAGCAAGCACACGGTACACGACAAAGTTTGAAACAGCGGCGCACTACGCAGAAACAAACGAAACTTCCTCACCGGGGCTTGCACCAGTCGGCCATAACTGTCCGCCACTTACTTGCGTTGGTAAGACGCAGCGTCTCCCAGCTCTCAGTAATCGCTTGCTCTTCTTCAACACGATATTCGTAACTAAGATATCTAAAATATCCGCTGAAACGGCTAAAACGTAAAAAGGGAGCGATGTTCGAAGCCTCCGGAACTCCAACGGGAAACGGCGGCCGAATGGAAGCTGATTGCAATAGCGATGGTCATGCGCAGTTTTCAAAAGTCTCTTTTTTTGCTCTTTGTTTTTTTTAAGACAAAACTAAGCAAATCAATATATATTAATGATAAAAATGTCACTATATCAATTTTGTAAACAATTAACAAAAATTTAGTCAATCTTAGGTTTTATCTAAACTTTAGGTTTCTTCAGTGTAAAACCGAAACTATATCGAGCAATTTCTCCTTCGTCGCCAAGGCTATTCTTATTCATCTGCACATGCTTGCACTCCTGAGATTTCGGCTTTTCTGGAAGGCTCGGCTCTCGCGACAAATGAATAATGAGGGCAACCTCGTAATTTGAAACAATGAGCGTGCCCGATTTGTTTGGCAAGGGAAAGACACGTAAAATTTACGTCGATTTTTTTACAGCGTGGAACTCTCGATCCACTGTGTTGGCGTGTTCGTTGTTGCAATTGTCAAGTTCTTTTCACGTGAATTGAGATGTCTTAGAGTTTGCAAAATAAATCTACACAATGAAACACCTTCAGTGAAAGCTTGAATTTCAGAGCGAGCTTCCATTCATAACACCACTTCGCTTATGCGGTTCAGAAGTTGATTTGCGCTGCATGTGACTATGCAAGGTGGAGCATCTTATGTCCCCGTTATTAGCCGTGGTTTCCTTTGCCTCCTGTCGTTTTGCTTGCTGTGGATGCAGATATCGGAAACAGCGTATAGTGAGCTGAGACCTGCATTACAAAAACACTGGATCATCCTGCAAACGGAATTTTTCTACTAGCCTATGAGGCAGCACGCAAGTGGCGGTGCACTTTGAAAACAAAAATATGTGCCTGCTTTTGCATCAGCAGCATCAAACACTTGGTGCGATTGCCCTCGATCGTCTAGCTTCAGAATAGTGCTGACAGTTTTTTACAGTAAACTTTTATTCTTCGATAAAGGTAACAAATACAGTTCAGGGAAAATAAAAGCTAGCCTTGCAATAAAAGTAGACTTTTCAATTGATAAATATAGTAGAAAAGACTAGCTAAAATAACTATTGACAAGTTAGATAACGCTACTTTCCGTGGCGTACAATGTAGCTAACTTTTCTATTTGTGCTTTTTTTTAGGGCTATAGTCCATGCTGCATTTGCGACGTAAGTATGCTCTGACAGTGCCGGTGCCGGTCGTTTCCCCGGGGAACTTTTGGACCACGTGATCTGCAGTGAAATGAAAAATGAAGCATCCCTTTGTGACATTATGTCAGCTGTATACCCGGTGATATTTTTTAATCAACAGGTTTTTAGAAGAAAAAAAAAGGAGGCTTGCTGCCTCGTTGATGCAGTCTTCAGTGTGTCGTGCGACTCAGCGGACATTACATGGACATAACCGTGGCAACATTTTTATTAATTAACTGAAATCCGTAAATTACCTTTTTTTTTTTTATTGGTGTTTTAGAGGCAGTCATTATTAGAGCGTAACCCAATCAAAACTATTCACGAAACAGCAAGGGGCTTTGAGATATTTCTTTATCAAATTTTTCACTTTCTTTCCCCAATTCAAGAACCGCGCGCGGCAGGGGCGGGGAAAATGGAGAGTGACTTAGCGGTTTTGGCATGGCATGTCGCTAATGGCATGTATGTTTGTGTTAGTGAGAACTTCTCATATTAAGTTCCATGCATTATTTATTTTCTAGTGAAGTTACAACCCTTATAAAGTGCTGTCGGATTCAGCATGAATAAACTTGCACACTTTTGACAGCGTGCTTTTGGTGGATGCTCCAGCATCATACTTCAAACGGTGCGTCTGAAGTGACTACGTAAGCAGACTTGTGCCCGTTACTTGTAAAAAGTAATTAATTACAATTACAATTACTTGGCCATCAAAGTAACGGATTACCGTTAAAAATTACTGGCTTTAAATTGTAATCGATTAATTACTTCGTTACTTCACTCGATTACTTTTCAATTCAAGAAATACATGCAAAAACGCGATTTTTCGTTTAGTATCCCTGTATGCGGTAATAAGGTAACTTATTAGCTATATGTAGACAAATATTACTAGCCGCGAATAATGTACAAAGTCGTTTAAGCTTTGTGTTTAGTTTTTATTGCACATCAAGAGCAGTTGGCGTTCGAAGTTGAGTTCGTTCATCTTTCCTGTCTTTCGGGAGAAAGAGAGGAAAAATGAACGGCCCTGAACAACGTGATTGCACTGCATGAGTGCGCGTGCTTGGTAGTTACACTGAAAGCCCGGAGCTCGCTTTTGTAGCTTCTGCTACGCTCACAAGTAAAGTGGAAACGGAGTATGGTACGTAAATATTTTACCAGATCGTACACCCATATCGCTCATGTCACTATGGTATGCCTGGACGTGAGCTGCCGATATCGGAAAATACAATTTGCGTAAACTCCCTCAGCAACTCGCCGCGGCTCCCCTGAGCTGAAATAAATATCAATATATTTATCAACTGTTCAAAGCGTACTTTACGCCGTACGTCAGCGGATACACTAGGGCTGAAAAGTAACCAAAGGCCATTTGCGAATGTAAAATTGGGATGCAAACGCCAAATTATGAACTACACAAGAATCTTAAATTTTCTAAACCACTAGTTTCCAAAACAAAAAAAATAATAATAATTAAAAAGTGCTTACCTTTACGTGTTTTGGTAGGTTCGAATTCGTGGACTTCGAAGTTAGCAGATGAAAGAAGCTTTCTTTCGGGGAGGCAGAGTAGGCACTGAAACTCTAAATTCGCAGTTCCCTTGGTGCCTTTCAGTTTGAACATTGTATGCAAGGAGGGCCATGGCGACAGTGCAAGAGACATGCTGAATGCTCACTGCTGGGACCTCTCGCGTATTTTGTAGCCGTGGATCAGCGAGCTAGAGGCGGGACCTCAGTAGAAAATATTTAACAGCAGAAAAAAACAGTTCATATTGTTAGGAAAGACGACGACGTGGCGCCAGTGGCGCGCTCAAGTGTCAGCCGGTGTGTGCCCGCGCGATTCGATTCAGACTGACTTCGCCTGGCTGCGCTGCGGCACTGACCATCATCTACAATCCCCCGATCATGTCATTAAACCGGCACATCATTGCCTCACAGGTTGGTGGAGGTCTTATCGTTCTCCCGCCTCTCGTCCGACCGTTAATTATCAATTCTGGAGCTACGCAGCGGACGACTTGCGCAAGTCAATATGCCAGAAGAAGCAGGCAACGCTAACCGTCCCACGAACACCTCAGCGCCCGTGGTTAAACATCGACAGCGCGACCCCCAGATCTTCGACGGATCTCCGGACGCCGACGATGACGATTGGTTAAAAAACTATGAACGGGTCAGCCACTACAACCACTGGGATGACAGCTTTAAGCTCGCGAATGTTGTTTTTTTTTTTCTCAAAAACACAGCACTTCGTTGGTTCGACAATCACGAAGAAACCATCAGTTCCTGGGAAGGCTTCAAAACAGCATTCGCCGATGTGTTTGGCAAACCCCAGCACCGGAAGCAGCAAGCGCGCGACCAACTAATGCGCCGCTATCAAAGACCCACAGAAACATCAACAGCGTACATTGAGGACATCCTTCGTCTGTGCCGCCGAGTTGATGCTGAAATGGCCGAAGACGAGAAGATTCGCCACCTCTTCAAGGGCATTTAGCAAGAGCTCTTCTCCGTCGTGGCTCCGAAAGCACCTGCTACAACAGAGCGCTTGATAACAGAATGCCGAAAATACGAAGAGCTCGATAGTGCACGTATCTCCAAAAAACCATTCGCGCGACTTCCAGAAGTGTCCCAGGGAACAACTCCCGACACAAACCTTGCTTCGCTCATCCGCACCATAATACGCGAGGAGCTTCGTCCCTTCGTCGCACAACTACAACCATCTAGTGACGAACACCAAACAAATACTGACGTTCATGGCATAAAGGACGCAATTCAAAGCGAACTGCGCGCTGCTCTGGGGCACCTCACGCCAGCAGCCTCTCCTTACGCACCAGGAGCACCCGTCCCAACTCCGATCTGCGCTTATCAGTCCATCCCTGCCACATATGCCGCACCAACCCCTCCATGGACACAACCACAACCAAGGACAAACATCTGGCGAACACCAGATCAGCGACCTGTGTGTTATTATTGTCACACACCAGGACATATCCTCCGATATTGTCGCCGTCGACTTAACAACACGGCTCGCACCTCGCCGACCAACCGTGTATACTACTCCACAGACTATACTGACGACCATGCTATTCATCGCACTCCGCCCATCGACGAATTTTCTTCACGGTGCCACACGTCCACTCCCGCCGGTCATGAACAATTACCAGTCAGTCGCCGTCCCTCTCACAGCCCCGAACCTTCCCCACCGACACGACGTGGCCGCCCATCATCGCCGTACCCGCCACGACGCCGTTCTGTATCGCCGTTCACCACCAACGCTCCCAGACCTTCCCAACAGTCAAACTAGATAAAGCGGCCTGCAGCTACATTGGAGGTCAGGCTGCACACTCACCACTATCCGCAAATCCTCCTCATTTAGGATCAACATCGATTGTACTCGAAATTAGAAATCACAACTTCACCGCCTTAGTCGATACAGGAGCCGCGAAGTCTTGCATTCCTGAACACATCCGCCGTCGTCTGCACGCAGTACTTACTCCGCCGTTGCAAGGACACTTAATGCGCATGGGCAATGGCGATTTGGTTCCGCCCCTCGGATACTACACACTTACAATCCGAATTGGTAACAACCGTTACGTTGTTATGTTCATTGTGCTTCCCACCTGCATCGCCGACATCATCCTGGGATGGGTCTTTCTGTCTTCAACAGAAGCATTCATTGACTGTGCCAGTCGTGAATTGCATCTCAACTCTTCTGATACTGCCGAGGTTGCTGCCGATGGTTCGCTTGTCACCCTGGCAGCCGACAATGACATATTGCTGCCTCCGTACTCCGCCGCTGTCGCCACACTCGTACCGACCCTACCCACCGCAGCAACTTCTGGTCTCATTGAACCCATCTCTACGCAACTCGTGACCAAGGGATTAATCATTCCTTATTCGCTTGCTACACTCACGAGTGGAAAACTTCAGTTATGGGTAACAAACTGTCCTTCCGAACCCCAAATCGTTCCTTCCGGAAGTCACGTCGCTACAATGCAATCAACTAGTGCATCACCAATTTGCCAGTCTCCTCCCCACCACTTCCGATGCGCTCCCTACACCACCCGATTTCAGCAAGCACGTGGAAAAAATGATCAACCCCCGCTTACCACTGCCCCAACGAAATATATTAGCCCGTCTTCTTGCAGACTACGAAACCCTTTTTGACATTAACCCCGGAAAGTTGCCGCAAACGTCGCTTATAGAGCACCGAATTGATACTGGCGATTCATCAACCGTTCGAAGCCGACCGTACAGAGTTTCTCCAGCAGAACGCCGAGTAATTCAGACACACATAGATGATATTGCCGCGAGCGCAGCTAACTAAGTAGGCAGCGCGCTCGTGGCCTAACGGTTATCGCGCGTGCCTTCCACGCAGAAAGCCCAGGGTTCGATCCCTGGCAGCGCCGCGTCTTTTATTTATTCTTCCAATTTAGATTTCTGGTAATTTCGAGAACCGTGTTGCTCGTTCTAGGTTAGAATGTTCTGCGCGCCGAATGTTCCAGGCCGAATGTTCCAGAAGCCCACGCGTGCACAAAAGGGGCTCCGCGTAACCAACCGGACTCAGTTTCGCCCCAGCGTTCGACTCTGCTGTCACGCCGACCTCGACGCCCGTGACGCTCTGTTCTCTTCTGCTGTTATCGTTTTTCCTTTTGTTTCTGGGCACAAGTTCGCCCAATTAAACGTTTAGTTTCTTCAGTTATTTTCGCCTCATCAATTGTCATTCGTGACAATATGCTCCAAAAGAAAGTAATAGAACCATCTTCTAGTCCATGGTCTTCTCCCGTTGTTCTTGTTAAGAAGAAAGACGGCTCTTGGCGTTTCTGCATTGATTACCGCAAACTAAACAAAGTCACAAAGAAGGATGTTTATCCACTGCCCAGAATTGATGACACTCTTGATACGCTCCAAGGGTCTTCATGTTTCTCTTCCATGGACCTCCCAAGTGGTTAGTGGCAAATTCCTGCCGCCAGTGATGACAAGCCCAAAACCGCATTCACTACTTCAACTGGCCTGTATCACTTTAATGTGATGCCATTTGGACTTTGCAACGCTCCAGCCACCTTTGAGCGTATGATGGACTCTCTACTACGCGGCCTTACGTGGAACATTTGTCTGTGCTACCTCGACGACGTCGTCGTGTTCGCCCGAATTTCGACGAGCACCTACACCGGCTGCGTATGGTCCTGCAGTGTTTCCGAGCCGCCGGTCTACAACTTAATTCCCAGAAATGTACGTTTGCTGCCCCACAAATCAAAGTACTGGGTCACCTCGTCAGTGCTTCCGGCATCAGCCCAGACCCCGACAAACTTCGAGCTGTTGCTGAATTTCCTGTACCACTGAAAGTCAAAGATGTCCGGGTCTTCCTAGGATTATGCACTTATTTTCGAAAATTTATTTGTGGATTCTCTGACATCGCGGAGCCTCTCAACAATTTACTAAGGAACGGTGTGCGCTTTCAATGGACCAAGGAGCAGCAGGACTCGTCCGAGTCTTTAAAAACAGCGTTGACCTCTGCCCCCATCCTTGGACATTTCGTCGAAGGCGCAGATACAGAAATAAGAACAGACGCCAGCGGTCACGGTGTGCGAGCAGTTTTGGCCCAGAACATTCGAAATGAGCAGCGAGTAATAGCATATGCCAGTAGAACTTTGACTAGCTCTGAACGAAATTTCTCAACGAATGAAAAAGAATGTTTAGCAGCTATATGGGCCATTACAAAGTTCCGCCCCTAACTATATGGTTCACCATTCCGCATTGTGACTGACCACCATGCCCTCTGCTGGCTAGCAAGCCTCAAAGATCCAATGGGCCGTCTTGGACGGTGGTCATTAAAGCTTCAACATTACACTTTCACGGTTGTCTACAAATCAGGTAAACGCCATCTCGACGCTGACGGTTTGTCCCGATGTCCACTTCCCACCGACCCTATACTCCCAGCACGCATCGGCACAGCAGACCCAGCAGCAGTCCTCGACAACGTCGACATACGGTCGGCACAGCTGTCCGATGATTTCTTAAAACCTATCATTGACACCCTCCACGGCACCCTGCGTTTTCCAACCCATCGTACAGAGCGCCGCGCCCGCCTGTTCACCCTTCGTGAAGGTGTTCTGTACAGACGGAACTATGATCCCCAAGGACGACCGTGGCTGCTCGTCGTGCCACGTCATCTTCAGAAAGAACTAATTCGAATCCACCACGACGACCCGACAGCCGGACACCTCGGGTTCTCCAAAACATACTTCAAAATTCGCGGAAAATACTTCTGGAACGGAATGCAACGCACCATCACGCGATATGTTCGCGCGTGTCACCAATGCCAGACCAAGAAAAAGCCTACAACGAAACCGGCAGGAGCACTGCGGCCCATCCCTCCCCCTAACTTACCCCTAACCACCCGTTCGAACGCATTGGTATTGACTTTCTTGGCCCATTTCCACTCTCGACCTCAAAAAACCGCTGGGTAATCGTCGCGGTCGACTATTTCACACGCTATGCCGAAACAAAAGCCGTGCCAGCCGCCACAGCCTGCGAAGTAGCTACCTTCTTCCTGCACTCCATCGTGCTTCGTCACGGCGCCCCCCAATACATAGTCGCAGACCGCGGTACTCCATTCTTAGCTCACTTGCTTCAAGAACTCCTCCGTCTCACTAAGTCCGTGCACAACATCACGAGTGCGTATCATCCACAAACAAATGGCCTCACCGAACGTTTCAATCGAACTCTAGCTCACATGATCTCCATGTATGTCGCAGACGATCACAAAAATTGGGACGTCATTCTTCCATACGTCACGTACGCCTATAACACCAGCCGCCAAGCCACCACAGAATACTCGCCTTTCTACCTCTTATACGCAAGAGAGCCACTCTCAACCTTGGATACCGTTTTGCCCTATGTTGATGACACTGCACCTGACGATCACACCGACGAAGTTCTCTACCGCGCAGAGGAAGCAAGACAACTGTCCAGGATTCATACACTACAGACGCAGCAACATCAAACCCTTCGTCATGCCGAAACCCACACTGATGTCGCGTACCAAGTAGGCGACGAAGTTCTTCTCTGGACACCTCTGCGATCTCCTGGGAAGAGCGAGAAACTACAAAAACGCTTCACAGGCCCCTTCAGGATCTTACAATGCCTCTCGTCCACCAACTACGAAGTTGCTCCAGTTTCGGCCCCTCGTGATCAGCGTTCAAGATCAACTGACATAGTGCACGTCGCACGCATCAAGCCCTACTATCGCCAAACACCATAAACACAAGTGCCGGCGGTCCGGCACTTTCCTCACCGGGAGGGTAACTGTTAGGAAAGACGACGACGTGGCGCCAGTGGCGCTCTCAAGTGTCGGCCGGTGTGTGCCCGCGCGATTCGATTCAGACTGACTTCGCCTGGCTGCGCTGCGGCACTGACCATCATCTACAATCCCCCGATCATCTCATTAAACCGGCACATCATTGCCTCACAATATAGATAAAACATTCCTGCACAAATACGAGGAGAAAAAGAGATTTAAGAAAAAGACAGGATTTGACAAGGGCTACACCCTACTAAGAGGACGAAAACGCGAGATTCTTGCTAAAAAAAAAGCTAAGCAAGAGAAACGAAAAAAAAAAAAAAATTCGCAGGAAACTCATCAGCGGATGTGGTGACTATTGTGAGTATCATTCTCCAAGACGACACTAGGTTCGCTTGTAGGCTGAGCTAGGGCTCTGGTGTTTGTCTCTACTTGACCAGAAAGCTGGAAACCTCGAGTCTCCATCACGGGAAGGACACGACATGCTTTCTTTGCCGTGTAACAAGGAAATATAAGAAAAATGTCACGTAAAAACGTCAGAAGGCACTGGAGTTCTAAAATTGTTCTTAGAACTGGACCGCATCTGGCCTTTTGTCCCGTAAAGCCCCGTATTCGAAACTCACAGCGACTCCGACTCCTCCCCCGCACAAAACGCAAACAAGCAAACAAAAAAGGGAGAGGAGGCTGACTCCCCACCGTCCTCTGTGCACACGAAGTTGTAGTGGCTACTGTTTTTATTTAAAGAAAAAGACGCGAAAGAAAGCTATTAGTTGAACTTCGAGCTTGTTCTCAGGGTGTTGCTTATGTCTTTATTCGCGTCCTTCCGCTTCTGAACTCTGAGCGCGGGCTGGGACTGGATCGCACAAGCTTCCCGATAATGATCTTAGCAAAAAGAAACGGCAGACGCGGCAGAACCACCCCACAGTTCCAGTTTGGGAGATCTGTGCCATGTGACATTTTTATGGGCCATTACTCTTCTATTCTTCTTTCGCCCCACTCCGAATCAAGTGCCCAAGGCTCAGAAGGGGCTTTCTGAAAAAAAGCGACCGAAACGCGGCGTTTTTGCATCGTGTAAGCGACCCTTCGGTTGTCTTAAGAGACATCTCAAGCTGTGTGAAAACTCCCGTTTCCTTTCTTTGTCTACTTTTGTTGGGGCTCTCCTCTTGTTATCGTGCTAAGGGGATAGCAGAGTCAACTCCCCCCTCTGTTTCCTTCTTTCCACCTTTTTTTTTCTTTGCCGAGATCCCGTCACCATGCTTTTGGCTTCAGTCTATGTGCCCCCCCCCCCCCCCCCGGCCCCAACTTGGTGACGCTGCTCAAAAAATCATATTTTTACAATTATGCTTGAAATATTGAAAACAAAATCGAGATAACAAAAGAATGTAACGAGTAACTAGTGGTAATCCGCTACTGAAAAAGTAATGAAATTACGTTAGAAATTACATTTGTAAAAAAGTAACGGATTAATTACAAAATTACTCAAAAAGTAATTAATTACAAGTAATCCCGTTACTTGTAACGGATTACTTCCAAGTCTGTACGTAAGCATAACATCCTGCGCTCTGTCCAGCACTCTGTTTTTTGATCAGAAGACGGAAGGCAGACTTTGAGCTATGAATAACCCAAAACTCGTCGCCTTTTCGCAAATTGTTTCGGTTGGGCGAGAGTTTATTCTTAGCCCCTTTAAAATTGAAAATTCATCATGGTCAATTACACTTAAATTAAAAAAGTTAATTAGACAACGTACTGTGACGTTTGTTTACTCATCTAATGTCCGCCGAGGCTACAAATATCCTGTGAAAACGGCATCGGGATATCTATCGCGTTTTTAATGTGTTGATCTTAAAAACTCGCACTATATATATAAATATATATATACCCGTTACTACAATTTGAGTACGCCGACCGCAAGCACTCAAAGTATACCTTTAGTATACTTAAGTGCACTTTCAGTACACTGATTTTGAACTACTTTTTACCGCGGGCACTACGATTCTACTACATGTACTAGTTTCGTACGGACGAGTATACTTTCAGTCCACCACCATTTTTACTAGAGGTACACTTTAAGTACACTTAAAGTATACAATCAGTACGACGACCACACTGAAAGTATACTTTTAGTATACTTCAGTGCACTTTTAGTATACTGATTTTGAACGACTTTTCGCTAAGGGAAGAGGCGGCAGCACCAGAGTGAAGAACACCTAAAGAAAATTGAACAACTCGGAGGCGATACTGATGTCTTCTATACCGACGCGGCCAGAAATAAGGCTGGACGCACATGCATCGCATGGAGCTCACCCACCCGCGGCAAAACATGGAGAGGGGAAACGTACAAGACGAGCAGCTCCAAGACGGCAGAGCTGTTGGCAATACTGCAAGCCGTCAAGGAAGTCAGAGACAATCCCCAACGACCCAATGTAATTATTTTACACAGACTCGCAGGAAGCACTCCGTGAATGCAAACTATGCCGCTCACAGAATGCCATCGCGCTCCAAATACGAAGCATTGTTAAGAAATCAAAATCCTACGTCATCGTGGTTATAGACTGAATTCCGGGCCACGAAGGCATCCTGGGAAACTTGAGGGCGAACGAGGCCGCGAGGGCGCAGCTAAACGCATGTACCCTGCCCTCACAAGGCCACGATCCCCACCTCGCACCTCAATAACAAGACGAAAGGCCTGACATACAACCTGACCCAGACAAGATAAAAAAAGAGCAGCGGCTTGCCCGAAAACTCAGGCTCATCTCACTTCTTCCGCCAGATTCTTATCCGATCCCGCCGGAATACAACCGGTGGGAGGAGGTGAGCATCATGCGGCTCCAAACAAATACGGCCATCACGCCCATCTGGCAGGCTAGATTTTATAAGCCTATAGACCCGAACGACCCAGGCATTGACCCCAACTGCGAAAACTGCGGTGTCCCGGCGACATGTTTCCACCTCGTGTGGGACTGCGCTGAAAGTTCGCGGTATCGCGAAGCAGCGTGGAAGAAGATTCCCCCACAGGCACGAAGACCCATAACATATGAAGAGTGGACCCTTCCGGACCTCGCAAACCAGCATAGGAAGCACATCCTCGACTCTCTGCTAGACTTTCTCCGTCTTTCAGGGGTGGCGAGACATGACTGACCCCTTTCCCCTTTCCTTTCCCCTCCACGCCACTCCAGATGATACTACTCAAGAGGATGGGACGAATCCCCTTTGTACACATCGGGACACTGTTAGCGCGAACACGACATCGTCGCATTTTCGCATTTTACTCCTAGATGGTATTAGCGAGCACGAAATTTTATCGCTTACATTATAGAACTAAATTATTACATTATAGAACTTACATTATAGAACTAAATTATAGCACTATAGAAAACAATACACTACAGAACATAGTTCTGTAGTGTGTCGTTGGTTTTCTTTTTGTATTTGTACAATGTTACCATTGAAGTGCAGCAATTGAACTTTGTGATTATATGTACTGCTTTTTTGTGTGCCGCGGCTTTCTCTGTATATTTCTGTGTATCACTACTGTCAACGTGTTCTTTTTGTATGAATTCCCTCCTATGTAATGCCCGACAGGGCCCTTAGGGTAAATGAATAAATAAAGCTCTTTCCGTGGCAATAACAGCTTGGACGACATCCCTTGGTTTCATGGAAAAAAACGGGAAAACCGGCTATCGCTTCTTCGCGCTAACAGTGTCGAGCTCTGTGCATGTAATAAATACCTTTTGTATATATTGACTGTAAATAGTATGTTTATTACCCCTGCCACACGAAAAAGTTAATATACTGTAAAGTACTTATTTTTCGCGGGCTCTATATTTCGCGATTTTGGTCAAAGCCGAAATTTTAGAATAATTCCCGGGTTCTAATTTTCGCGACGCGGGGGGATCTCAATATAGATTCCAATGTGTTTACATTATACAGGAATTGTTCGCGGGACCTATTCTTCGCGAATTGTAGGCGATTCGCGAAATCCGCGAAAATTAGATCCTCGCAAAAATTAAGTCGTTTACAGTATTTTCATTAAATGATATAGGACTTAATCAGCTCGCGGTCTTGAGTGATTATATGAGCGTCGCAAGCTGATTTGTCGACCCCATAGTGTCATTCGATCGAAATTGCTTTACTTTTGCCATGTCGCCGGGGTACGATGCAAGAATTCAGTGTCTGCACGCGATAACGTCGCTTACATGATCGTAAGTGACATTTGTCTAGCCGTGTCCGCGTTGACTACGTCTACCTAATTTTTGACTGTGATCTGTTTTGCTGAGTCCAATCACTGCGTGTCTCGCCATTTTGTCGAAGTATTTCTGTGTAAAATATGCGTTCCTACAGCAATAATTGCGTGACACAATCGTTTTCCATTTTACGCCTACCTCGCACCATTTCATACCGATTATTCAAGCGGTGTAATATTTTGCCCGTGTAATAAAATATTTTCGAGACCCCTTACTATGTGCAGCTTTCATTTTAGCTAATAAGACACGCGTATGTGACTAAAAGCGCCTTACGACGGTCGATCCACGCACGTTGCCTTCGCTTCAACGCGCACCCCCGATGGCCTTCCTTCACGACGTCACGAGAAGATCGCTACGGCCTTCTCTTCTAGGAGGTGTTGGCGGTGAGATGTTTCGGTGGCGCCCTCGTTTGGTTACCTTTCGTTAAGTCATTACCTTGTGGACAACAAGTTCGATGGCGTTTGTAATTGGCATCGTGGAAGCCTGAAATCGTAGCGCTCTCGAAGCAACTCTGCCAACACCGTCGAAATTGAAGTTCTTACATTCCTCTTATTTCCGTTGATCAGACATCCTTTGCTGAAGTCATAGTCAGCATTCGGCCAATTGTGGTGGGCCGACCACTGCGACGCTTTCGATCGCTCACGTCGCCATGTTGCAACGTACAAGCTGCAGGCGCACCACGAGCAGGTGTAGGTTAACTTCCCACGCGGCGACAATCGCGGGGGCTTGCGCCAATCAAATAATATCAGATGACCTTTGTCACGTGGCAGCAGCAATAATGCCCCGCAAACACACTTTGCCGCGCCGGAATTGCAATCGCTTAGCGCCTAGCGCCCTCTGTCGGATACAGCTCGAACCCGGTGACATCACATGCGGATGTCACCGGTTCGAGCCATGGGGTGTCCACTCCGGGGACATTGATGTCACCGGGTTGACATCACACCGGGATGACATCACATGAATTGAACCCAGTGAGCTCACATGAAGTGATGTCAACCCGGTGACAACACATGTGATGTTACTGGGTTCAAGCTGCATCCTACAGAGGGCGCTATACTCCGTTTCACCTTACGTCCCGACGCAGCGAATGCTACGAGCTACGTAGCCCGCAATAACCTTTATGCGCGTCACTGTGACCCCTCTCCAAGATCACGTGACACTCGCAAGACCTTGGATTGGTTGTGATGGCTCGTAGCATCTAGGGATGCCGCGAACCACCCTAGGTTCGAATTCGAAAGGTTTCGATATTTTCGAACCGAACTGATGTTCGAAATCGAAAGGTTTCGATATTTTCGACTGTACGGAAATTCGAATTCGAAAAATTCGCGAATTTCAAAAATTGTGGAGTTTCGAATTCGAAAGGTTCGAAGCTTTCACGGTTTCTAAAATTTCGGGTTTGATTATTTCGAATATTGTTTTACTTGAGGCTCGAGAAAATTCGAAAATTTCGAACTTTCCTAACTTGAAATTCGAGAGATTCGAATGTTTCGAATTTATTTAAATCTGAAATTCGAAACATTCGTACGTTTCGAATTCTTATAGACATAAAGTTCGAGAAATTCAAAGATTTCGAATTTCTTACTACATAAAGGTCGAAAAGTTCGAAAGTTTCGATTCTCTTTTAGGGCTAAATTTGAAAAAAAAACTTCTAAGGTTTCCAATTTCTTTGAAGTCCAAGTGCGCACATTTCGAGGTCCGGTTTTCATGTTCCGCCACAGTTTCAGTTTCAAATAACGTTTTCACGCCTCACTCGTTTTCACGAAATCAGGTTTAGAAAAGTTCGGGTGTGATATTTAGACTCCGCGAAGTTGGTCAGGCAATTAAATGAGACGACGAGTGTCCCGGATGTGCTGGAATATTTGCCAGTGCAAAGTGACGTGTGCAGATAAGTAATTGTGACCGCCAGCCTGGGGGGGGGGGGGGTCTTTAACGTGCATCACGCAGTAGTGATTACAGTTCGAAACGGCCAGGGGCAGGCAGGTGTTTCAGGCTCAGAAAAACCTTGAAGCGATCTGTCAAACTGCCTCCCTACCCCCTTGCACGCTGGTAGTAATCCGCTCGAACGCCGCCCGAGTGACGCTGGCATATAGTAAGTTTAGTTTCTACATGATGCAAACTCCTGATACTGGGAATGAAATTTGAAAAAAAAAAGTATAAGAATACAGAAAAAAGGGGACAGGACAACGTGTCATGCTCAGCTCTGGGAATGAAACTTGAAAGAAAAAGTGTAAGAAGACAGAAAAAAGGGGACAGGACAATGTCTTAAACTCAGCTCAGGACAACGTCTCAAACTTAACTCAGCTGAAAACTCAGCCCAGTACAATGTCTCAAACTCAACTCAGCTGATTTTGAGACGTTGTCCTGTCCCCTTTTTTCTTTCTTCTTAAACTATTTCTTTCGAATTTTATTCCCAGTCTCGGGATTTTGCATCATGATCAAGAACACCAGCTCGTCTGCGCCTTGGCAATTTTTTTAGTTTGTAATAATTGCTTTGGAGGTTTATTTTCCGAGACAAAAGAAACGCCGAGCAAAAAGCACAGAAGCTGACACAACTTGAGGTCGAGGAGCGTTCTAACATTCCGGTGGCGTCGGAAGAGGAAAAACGAAGGGGAAGGGGGGGGGGGGGGGGGGGGGGACCCCCCCAGATATTTCGGACTGTTGAAGAAAACAATACGGGGAAAGAGGGCATGGTCCAGCTTATTTTAATCTGAAATTATTTATCCATATGTATAGCTACTGTCGCTCTTCACTGCATAAAAGATCAGGTAGATGTTCATTGTTAGAAACTCATTGTCAGAAGGCACTTCTCGACACATGCTCGGTGGTTCGGAAGTTCAAAGCTATGTCTTTTTGACCTAAATAACTGTGCCATTGGTAAAAAATAATAAATAAATAAAGATAACAATAAATGCAAAAAATAAAAAGCTGAAGAAAAAAACTATCAAGATTCCGCCGGAAATGTTGTATTCTTGCATATTCAGAGGCCCAGAACTACGAAACAAGTTCCTCCTACCAAAATGTGTACAGGCTAAACGAAACACGTCACAAAAACGTGAAATGAAAAAAAAAATAATAAAATGATGTTTTTTTTTATGACGTGCCGAATTTGAACAATATTAGAAATCTTTTTACCTGCGTTAATTTATTCCTGAACGTGAAAAGAACAATAGATACATTAATTTGTATTCTGCAGATGGTAATTATATGTACTGTCTGTGGTGTTAATTTAAATGTGACACCTCAAACAATTTAGACGAAAACAATTACCAAGTTTACGGCATAATTGCCCGTAGATACATGTTTGGATATTTCTTCGAAACTCGTCTTGAACAACAATAATCACATCTTAAGACGACACTTACCTAGGCTATACGTAGATCATTCTTAAAAAGTTTAACATCTCTACCATAAATAGCTTCGGCTATAGCGCGCTTCAAATATGGCACAAACGACAACTTGTCAAAAACGCGTCGTCCTTCCTCGCTCCTTCGGGAATCTATTTCTTTAAAACCAAGCATGCCAGATGATTGAAATAAACGACATTGTCTTTCGCAAGGAATGCGGCACCGCGTGTAAAAATGCGAGAAAAAAAAATTAAGAATGTACCTCACTGCTTGAATCCAGATAAAACCGCCCGCCCGTCTTTCGAAGTTCGACGAACTTTGAACTTTTACCCTAAAAATTCGAAGTTCGTCGAACTTTTGACTTTTCAGGAATCAAAAGTTCGACAATTTTCGAATTCTTTGGATTAATAAGTTCGAAAGTTCGAAAATTATCGAATTTCTTAGCGTTAGAAGTTCGAAAGTTCGAAAAGCTTCGAACGTTTTAGTGCAAGAAGTTTGAAAGTTCGAAAATCATCGAATTTTTTAGTCTATCAAGTTCGAAAGTTCGACAAGCATTGAATTTTGCAGCGTAATAAGTTCGAAATTTGAAAAGCGTCGAACTTCTTAGTTTAACAAGTTCGAAAGCTCGACTTCCGTCGAAATTATCGATATGGAAAGTTCGAAAATTCGAAATCTTTCGAACCTTTCGAACCGCTTGATTCGAACATCGAACCTTCAGTTCGAAAAAAGTTCGCGGCATCCCTAGTAGCATCTACTGCGCTCGGATGTAAGGCGCTGTGCGATTTGAATTGCGAAGCGGGAAAGCCGATTTGCGGGGCATTATTCCTCCGGTCACGTGACGAGTGTCATGTGTTATTATTTCCATAGCCGCGCGGTAAATGTTTCGCTAAAAGGGTTCTGCGGCGGCTGGGAATGGATTCTGAAACCTTATGCACAGCAGTCCGCCACTCCACCACTTGATCTACCAGCATATTTTTCATGATGTCAACCCGGTGATATAACGTGGTGATGTCACCGGGTTATCATCACGTGATGACAGCGGTTGTCAACACATTGTGATGACATCCTCTGCGTTTGACAGCCTTCCCCTGCTACGTACGTGGCTTTCCCACGCACCAGGCACGCGCCGCGGACGTGCGTTCGCACCTACCCTGCGTACGTGACTCGGAGGCGAGACCTCAACGAGCTCCGACAGGTCACTGGCAAATGCCCTGGTGGCGGGTCCATCTACGATGGTGATCGCTGTGCGCGTGGTCATCGATGCCTACGGCCTGTCATTGCATGGTCACTGAAATGAAAGAGGAGGAAGAAGCCCTGCCCTCCTGCGCTGTGATTGGTCCGTGGCTGAGTTCGTACACTTTTCTTACTTCTCACAGCTTGTTCTTTATTAAATATATTGCACTATTTTTGGCAAGCAAAATTCATAAATCAAACATGAATGGCAGTGGAGAATGAGTTTTAGTGGATCGCTCCAATGACTCCCATAAAGATATCTGATACTCCGCCGCCTTCTCTGGGGATACATTGTATTGATATCAGTGATATCGAAGGTATCGGCACAATGTACTAAAGAAACAGCGACATGATGCAATCCTCGATATATGCATAATCTGACTGGAGCAGCACAGAGCAACGCAAACACAAAGTCGAGAAAGAAGGTCTCCCACATTCAACAAAAACCTAACTACCGCCAATTCGCAACTTTTTTTTTTTTTTTGTCGAAGCGCGTTTATCAAACAGAGCGCGAGACTTTCACGGACTCTGACGACGAAACCGGCCATTACCGAACATTTGAGCTGGGCGTATCTCGGCAGTTTTCGAAGAAAAGCCACGGCGGCACCCCGCAACGCACGAAAGCAACCTAACACTCAGAAGCGCATTTCGGAAATCGGACCTACGTGGCCCCAATACCGATCTAGATAACGTGGCAAGTGGCGAAGACAACGGCCCCCGTGATCCCATCCACGCGTCAGAGCGAATCACGCGACAAATTTTCGTCGAAGCAATTTTGTCTTACGGAGAGTGGCCACGTGTTTCGCACTACTCCTATGATTTGCTTCAAGCAGCCGTCGCGTTCGCTCAGCGCCTTACGAAGACACAAAAGAAGTTGGGGAGGCTTAACAAAAGGCGAGGCCGAAGGAAAATGGGCCTTTTCCTCAAATGTTGCGCGCCATCCATCGGCAAATATGGGAAACGTTTTTAATGGCCTGCCTTGCTTCCTGTTCTGCACGCTTTAAGCTATGTTGGCTGTCTGAACACGGTCGGTAAACGTGCTCAGCGTTTGTTTTTCCGCTTCCCAAAGCGATCGACGAATACATTTTGTTTTTAATTAATGCGTTGACTACGGACGACTTTGTCCTTTAGTAGAATTTTTTCCGAATGACAGACGGCACATAGTTGAAGCTCTCTTCGACAAATGAAAAAGTACAAACGGTTACATTACACTGGATTCATGTTATTTGCAGTACCGGGAGTAAATTCATAAAATATTCAATGAAAAGTTACAGTTGAGGCAAGCTTTTTTTTTTAATTTGCGAGCTATTTGTTTGGCATGCTCGAAAACTTTAATCGATAAAGATGTATTCTCATAAATGTGTAGGCTCAACCTGAATCCTCCGAAAAACTAGGCGCCTCCACGTGCCAACTTCAAATTTGCTTCAAAGATGTACTCAAGTGGTAGATTTCCCCTTGCGAAATTTCAAAGCGTAGCTTCATTCCTGCGAAAAAAGAAACCAACAAGCTTACCCGGGTCAACGGCGGACGCGTTCGGGGACCACTAATTTGTTTGCGAGTGCCGCTGGCCCTAGCAGGTTTGTTTGTCTCGTTTTTTTACTGGAAGGGAGTAACACTTTGAAATTTCACAAGGTCAAATTCACGACTAAAATACATTTTTAATAAATATCTAAGATGTGTAGGGGCATCCGCCGATTTCTGAGCGAGCCTCGGCAATGATGTCACCCCACTTCAGGCTGCAGCTGCGTGTGACTGTAGGTCCTGAAGAAAAAATACTAAATCGGCGACACTTGTCTATTTTGAGTCATGCGTCTGCAGACAATGTTGAAAACTATTAACTTTACTTGATACATGCATGAAGACAACATATCAAGTTGATCGTTTCCTCTTTCTTATTTAACCAAAGGACCAGCAGATGCGGTAGTGTGAGTAAAACAGCTGCTTCCATTTCTCTTTCCGGGTATGCAGATAGCGACAACCTGTGCAGCATAGACAATTTACCTCAATGCGTTATCAATATTTGCAAACTGTGGACGATTCCAGTGTTTCGAGCAATCAAAAATCACACAAGCAGTTTGCGTAGCAACGCAAGACTGTCACTTTAGCAAGCAAAAACGTGCACCGGTCAAACGCACGAACACAGAAACGCAAACTCCGAAGCACTCGCTCTGCGTGGCACATAGGCGAGACGATATCATACCTTTTCACTCTGCCGACTTGTATCTTAAAGCCAATAACAAATAAAGGAACACAAACTCGAACCTTTCTTGAAGTGGCAACTGCAAACACGGGAGTGCTACAAAGGCAGCCTTTAGCAGCCGTCCACATTGTTTCGCGGCATCGCCCGAATCCACAGCTGCCGCTTCGTCGGGTGCAGTTTAGTAGAAGGAAACCTAAAGAAACAGAAACGGCGACAACGCTTTCATTGCTGCAGCCGGCAATGGAACAGCGTGGGGGCACGTCGGAGACAAACGCGCAACCACCGCAGCCTCCCGGAGTCCCGAGCCGGACGCACCACGCCACCAAATATGGCGCACTCTGGTCTCCGGCTGCAACGCATACGCAGTGGAAACTCCGGATAAGGCCCATTGACAATGCAGCTAAGCTCCCTCTGCTTGCTTCGTCTGTCCTTCCCGGGTTAAAAGGAAATGGAATCCGCATTGCCTATAATTTTATTTTTTCAACGTCGGTTTTGAGTGGGTCAAGAAATCCGAATACCTGGCCAGCATAGTTGATTCACAAATGACACGATTCCCACAGCTCAACGAAAAAAAGCGGCGGGTACAGTATGTCAGGATGGCGTCGGCGCGACCCATCTGATACTTCACAGATATCGGCTGGACCTAAATGGTATCCGAACGATCTTTCCGCTTTGAATCTAATATCGGCGCAATACAGTTTCCTGGCTGGGTAATATTTATATGGGCCAGTATAGTTCACGCAGAAAAGCGATCGGATAAGGTTCCCATTACTAATTCTTCCACTTGTGTCCACGTTTCGTTAAGACTTTTAGGAGTTTTGTAGAAAACGGCATTACTTCGACTCGAATATTTTTTCCAGGCTATCAAGCCGATGACACTGGGAAGCGTTAGTATTTCTCAGCGCTCAGAGTTTCGGTCGCAGGCCTCGTAGTTCTTGATCAAAAATGAGTATCTTACCTTCGAAGATCGCTAACCTTTCCCTGTTTGGGAGGATAGACATCTGGCTTTGATTCATTTTGTCAACGGACTTCCTGAGCGCTGTCTGGCCAGTATCAACTAAAAGACAATCCCCCCCGGAAATCACCGCTAGGGGACCGACCCAGCGCCGCCCAGTGCGCGTCGGCATCGCCGCCGGCCCCCGTTGAGCAGCTTCTCACAACGAGCGCGACGCTATCACGCGGCGACACCAAGACGGACGCGACTGCTACCTTGCCGCGCCTCTCTTCGACCTTAAGCGTGTTTGCCGCTTGGGAGCGTGTAAACGCCTGACCACACTAGCGTGAACGGCGCCGCCGATCGGCACCGCTGGGCGGCGCCGCCGTCCGGCGTCCCAACGCAAGGAGTCCACATTGGCCTCCGTATTGCGGGCGTCACGTGACAGCACTGGCTCTCGCGATCGCGCGCGCGCCTCCCGCCGGGTTTCCCGCTCTTTCGTCGTCTGCTCTTCGGTAGATTAATCTTCCGTTTTGGCTCTCATCTTTCGCATATATCAGCATCTAAACCGCACTCGCTGCCTACATGGTAGGTGTCCATGATAACCTGGTGATCAGCGTGAATGTGATTATCCTAGCCTGCTCGTTGATCTTGCGACGTCGCCGCGCTCTGAAGGGAAGGAGTCACAGGTTTTGGGTCCGGCCGAGTTGGTTCTACCAAAACACCGAAGTAAAGGTTCGTGCTTTGCTGCACCGGCGGCGCGCCAGAGATGAACGCTACTTTCGAAAGTGTCACCAAATCAACACGACATCCGTCACAACACAGACGACATGCAACAAGTGCCACGGAGAAACTCACTTGTAATTCCGAATTCCTCTCCTATACTTTCCCAGCGGTTGTTCTTAGCGTCATTATCCAGGTAGTCTGGCTGCGTCTTGTCATATAAAAAGGGAAACAGTCGCACAGTTTCAAGGAACCGCTCCGTTGGGGAAGGCATCGGGGGGAGATAGGGATAGCAGACGACACGAAACACGTTCTTCGGAACGTGAAAGACGCGGGGGGACCGGCTTGAGTGTTGCCATGGCATCGCAACGTCACTATCTACGCCACCTCCCATTGGCTCCTCTCTTCTGCGGCGAGCGGCGCCGAGCTCTGAACCGCGCAAGGAGCGGTTGGCTCTGCGGCGCTGAACGTCGCGCCGCTGAAGTCAAAAACTGGTTTCGGTCGGCAACCCGCAGCGCCGACCGTCGCGCCGCAGGCCTCCGTGACGCCAATGTGGCCGTGCCTTAAGGGTTCTGGGAAAGACGGCTGGTTTCTGGGCAGACCAGCGAGATGCATGGCCACGGTCACTAAGGTTTCTTGGTTTCGTAGGCGAACATCTGCCTGCGCGACGACAAGGGCTCACGCGGTCACGGTGCATCGAGGGCCCGGCCCCGATCGACAAGCGTGGCATCACCGCCCCGTCATCGGTGGTTGAAAAGCCTCGCATCCCTGCCAGTCATCGGTGGGCGTCCCCACGTGCCTGATAAAGGTCAGCGCGCTTCAGAACGGGCTATCGCCAGCGTCTGTCGACTACTTAAGCCCCTGTCGACGAACGGCACTCCGCAGACCAGCGAGATGCATGGCCACGGTCACTAAGGTTTCTTGGTTTCGTAGGTAAGCCTGACTACTCACTGTTTCGTTGTGGGCGGGCGGGTTCACATCTCGCTGGTCTGCATTCTCTCTTTTTTTTGTTTACTGAGTGCTCTTTATAATGGAAGAAAGGGGTGACTGTTTGTCATGTATGAAACCTGTGTCCCCTGATGGTACGTGCTTGAAGTGTGCAGAGTGCACGAACCACTACCATACGGGGAAATGTTCCGGAATAACGACCAAAGCATTGAAGACGATGACGGCAGAGAGCATTTCCCGGTGGCGGTGCGGGACGTGCAAGCTGCATGCACAGCGCCAATCTGCGTCTCCTGAGGAATTGGGGAGTGTGTCAGGACAAGGATCCCAGGAGGGGAGCCTTGGAAAACTAGTGCAACAGAACGATGCTATCAATCGTAAACTGACTGCCCTCCTAATTAGAATCGACGCAATTGAAAAGTCGCTGGAAGTCTCAGACTGAAAAAGGTGATGAGTTGATGTCTAAGATTGAAAACCAAGGGAGGACGATTAAGGGCATTGAAGAATCTATGAATACCCAGTCAGCAAGGCACCAAGAGCTGATGGCTAGACTGGACAGCCAAGACAAAACAATTAAGGGTCTGGAACAGAAGGTGAATCAATTAGAAGAGAAAATAACTCAAAGGGACGAAGAAATCTGGGCACTAAGAAAGGCCGTCGACAATGCGGAACAATATTCCCGAAGGCAGAACATCAAAATTCACGGAGTCACTCAACAACCCAACGAAAGCCTGTTAGAGGTAATTAACATCATTGCTACTAAGCTAGGCGTGCCACAACTCGCAACCACTGACGTCGAGGCTGCCCACAGACTAAGAGCAAAGGAAGGTAGACCAGCACCCATACTGGTGAGGTTCAATGAGAGGTGCACGAGAGGCGTTTGGGCACAAAAACGAGCTAGTCTTAGGAGCGAAAACATTTACATTAATGAAAACTTAACCTGAGCAATCAAGCATTTGTTGTGGACAACAAAGGCATGTGCCAGAGAAAAAAATACAAGTACACATGGGTAAAAATTGAAAGATTTTTGTGAGACAGAACGAGGGCGCCGCAGTAATTCAGATTGAGAGCGAAAGGGATTTCGCCAAAATTCGATAATCATGCAGTCTTCCTTTGAGTCTTTTGAGGAATGGGACGCTTACACAAAACAGTCAATAGCAAAGGACGGTTGCGTGAATACAAAGTTATGTTTATTACATGTAAATGTGCGAAGCATCTACAAGCATTTTGATCAGTTAATGGTGCTTTTGGCGGGCCGGCTCCCTCTCCTTGATGTGCTTATACTAACCGAGGTAAATTTACACGAGGCATCTTGTGCGTCCTTTAGTCTAACAGGTTTTCATTCCTACAATATATGCAGAGAAGGCAGAAGGGGTGGAGGAATCTTATTATACATAAATAACAACTGTTTATCTGATAGGATTGATGTTAAATTGGATAATGCAGAAATTTGCGCGGCAGTCGTAAATAAGGATAAGTTCTCCTATGTAGTTTGTGCCGTTTACAGACCACCCAGTTCCAATTCAAACATGTTTTGTGATGAATTATCGAAGCTGCTTCCGAAATTCGATAACAATAAATATTTAGTTCTAGCAGGAGATTTTAATATTGATGTTTCGAATGAGTTAAAACCTGGAGTGTTGTGCTATCTTGACACCCTTTCTGCTTTTGGGCTTGAAAATGTTATTCAGGATTATACACGGGAAGAACATTACGGTGATAAAATAACAAAGACATGTATTGATCACATAGTTACTAGAATAAGCAACTTAAACACATTATCTGGAGTAATTAAGCAGAAGCTTGCTGATCACTATATAACGGTTCTTTTATATTAGGGGAAGAT
>JABSTQ010000587.1:0-45132 GCA_013358835.2 Ixodes persulcatus
TGGGTACATGCGTGCGTCCGTGCACGGCGTGCTATCAATGGGGGTTTGGGACGCTCTACTAACGTCTGTGTAGGGCGTTCCAGAAAAGCTTTATTTACCTGTTGGCTTTGTCTAAAACATTGCACAACCGCGGTCGCGACCTGCGGGGAGAAGGAGCGGGTTCGCGGCGACCTTACTTCGGCGGAGACAGACTTCGACCTTACACTCCGCGGTTACATCCCAAAATATGGGGCGTACGCTTATCTCGCGATTCCTGACTGGGTTAATGCTTGTGTTATCTTTCCGATTCTATTTTTTTGTCGGATCGACATTTTCGTAAGCAAAACAAACTTTTATTTTGTTATCTTCATCATTTTCTTTTCGCATGGATACACTACCACTTCGGAGTCGCTCACGCGAAAAATGCGTAAGCAAAAAGAGGGCTTTTCTCTCCGTTTTACTTTGTCACGGACGTCCTCCAACTGTAAGGTCCGCGGCCGCGTCATTTGGGTAGGATGAGTGTTTGCAGATTGCGGAGTCTGCGTTGGGGTATTTGAAGGGGTGGGCGATGACTCGGTGTTTTTTTAGAAATCTATATTGGCCCAAAAATTGGGGTGGGCGATGACTCGGGGATAAGCGATGACTCGGGATATTACGGTAATTAGGTAAAAATCTGAGAAGATGTTTATGTCACTACACTTACAAAGACCCATTCTGTGCAAAGAAGCTGTTTATTTTTTTAATCTCAGTAAATGTAGAAAAAAAATTATAAAAGATTTCTTTATGTTTTTACATGCAAATCATTCTTTAAAAAAAAGTGAATTTAAAATATCTATGGAAGGCACATGGAAATAGATAGCCTTATAGCACTGCTCCATGTGTCAGGTATTATATGCAAAAGACAGAAGTATTCTATCATCATTGTTTATGAAATGTCGGAGGATTGAGTCGAGTCAGTTGCCTAAAATATAGAACCTGGGGAAAACTATGTGAAAGTTTTTTTGTTCTGTCCAATGCGGCACAAACGTGGAACACCTAGAATCCGCCTGGACGGCAGTCCTTTGATGTGCAAGGCATGCTAGGATGGTGACTTGCCATTGTCTTGTGTTTTTTGTTAGCTGCACCGTGCACTCTATTGGCCTTCTTGACCTCCCTTGCATCCTTTTTGACCGCTCGCTACTCTCGAAGAGCACAAGCCCGGACTGAACCCCAGTTGACAGGTGATGGCTTGCAGGGCCTTTCCGCACCCACTATTGAACCTGCAGACTGCCTCTGCAACAGCACTCTCAACACTCATCGGGGAGGCAAAATGCAGAGCTGCTGCATTTTGCCAAAATATAGGTAATCTGCGCCAAGCCTGTGCCAAAACACCAATTTCAGTCGCCTTTCAGAACCGAAACTAAACTGAGTACCGGAATACAGCATGCATGTGTTATGTGGCGCAAGCGGCCACCCGACACAAAGTACCCTGCACCTCGTCGGCTTCGTCACGCTATCATCGAGTCTAAATATTCTTTTATGAACACCACACTTCAGAATTTTATGATATCAGCACCACAGAAGTTTTGGAGGTATCTTTCACTAGCAAAAGATAGTGTTACTTCTATCACTGTTGATTCAGTAACAATTACCAATAGACTAGATATGGCAAAAAGCTTCAACGAATATTTCCAGTCCGTTTTTACATGTGATGACGGTGTTCTTCCCGCGCTCCCATCCTTTGGATCTGATTTGCCTGCTGCCCAGGATATTGAAATAAGTCAACTCGGCGTTTTCAACTTGATACTGAATTTAAACACAAAAAAGTCGCCCGGACCAGATGAGATTCCGAATGAATTTCTAAAAAGATATGCTGAATGGATGTCCCACTACCTGACAATTCTATATAAAAAATCACTGCACTGCAGTCAGATCCCAGGGGATTGGAAGTGCGCCAAAATAATTCCTGTACACAAGCAGGGTAACAAATCAATTGTAGGCAATTATAGGCCCATCTCATTAATTAGTACGTCGTGTAAGTTTCTCGAACATATAATAGCTAATCATTTGATGACTTTTTTTGAAAGTAACAGTATACTAGGTGACAACCAGCATGGTTTTCGTCGAGGTCGCTCAACAGTTACTCAGCTTATTGAAGTCACTCACGAACTTAGCCATTGCATAGATAGGGGTGGTCAGACCGACGTAATATTTTTAGATTTTGCTAAAGCTTTCGATAGAGTGTCGCATCCAAAACTGCTTTATAAACTTAACAATATTCTTAAGAATAGAACAATAATTATATGGATAGAAGCCTACTTACATGAGAGAACTCAAAGAGTCCATATAAAGGATAAACAATCGCGTCCTTGTAGGGTTGTATCTGGGGTACCACAGGGTTCTGTGCTCGGGCCTGTACTTTTTATTCTTTTTATCAGTGACATGGGTAAGGAATTCGAAGAAACTGTACGTATTAAACATTTTGCGGATGATACGATAATATTTAGCGAAATTTCAAGTAGATCCGACCAGCTAAAATTAAATGTGCATTTGCAAAAAATTAAAAATGGTGTGACGAATGGCAGATGTCACTGAACATCCATAAAACCGTTTTTATGACAGTGACTAAAAAGCTAACCCCTCTAGTTTTCGGTTACCGTATTGGGGAGACATCGCTCACCAAAGTGATTCAGTATAAGTATCTAGGCGTATTATTTTGTCCGAATCTCTCATGGAACCTTCATGTTGATCAAATATGCAAAAAGACCATGCAGCGGCTCTGGACTTTACGAAGAACTCTACGAGACGCTTCTCCTCAAGTTAAAATAACTGCCTTCAAAACCCTGGTCTTACCAGTCATGGATTATGCCAGCCCAGTTTGGGAACCCTACACGCGTCAAAACATAGAAAAACGGCAAGAGTACAAAATAAAGCGCTTCGTTTTATTTTTAATGATTACAGATCAACCACATCAGTTACAGAATTGCGAAATAGAGCTGGATTTCACACGATTGAAACGCATATGAAAATAAAACGCCTTAGAACGTTCTTCTCAATTATTAGCGATTCCCAGAAGTTAGACAAACAAAAATATATACAGTTTTCGACTCCGAGATATGTTAGACATAAGCATAACAGGCATATTGATCCCTATCCGTACTTTTCTGATGTATTTAAATTTTCGTTCTTTGTGAGATCAATAGATGACTGGAATAGTTTGCCTGAAACTATTGTAAATAGTTCAAGCGCATCTGTGTTTGAAAGAAGCATTGCCTCGTATTTTTTGATGTAATGTCGTACCGCATATTTTGTTTGTGTGCATTCTTCCACTATGTACCCACTCCTGCCTTGGCCAATCAATGGCTGGCAGTAATAAATAAATAAAAATAAATAAATGAATAAAATTATCCATCCGGTCTTGCATGGTTTTTCCACCGTCTCGCATTTCGCGTTCTCGTCGTCTTGTGGGTCTTGTATCGCGTCTTTTTTTTAGATATTTTCAACGATAGACACGGGTGAGTGCGGACGCTCCGACGCTAGCGTGCCGAGTACCAGCCACGCCGTCGTGCTGTGAAACAAAACCATGTTTTTGCGCGGCGGGAGTTACTTTGTGAGCTGAAGCACTCGCTCATGAAAGGAAGAGCCGCGGAAGAACTATATTTGGTCCCTGCCTTCCAGTCACCATGGTCGCGCAATGTCGGGCGTTGATGTCCCCACGTCACTGCAGATATGGCACTTTCTAAAATAAAACAAAGTACCGCCGCATGTTCATCAACATTCCAGGTTTTCGTTAAAATCGTACGTTACTACAAAAATCCCTCTTTATCTCAAAGACTGTTATGTCAAACTATTGATTACCTAGGTTTCTCTCGGTGGGCTTTCTTTCGAGATAAACACCCTTACGTGAAAAATCTTCCGCGAAAGAAAGTTGGTGAAGAGAAGTGAGCGAAAGCAAAAAAGGCATTGTCTGCACGCTGAACCCGCACAGCATGCTTGTTTGTCTCGAGTTCAGTCATTGCACAAAGCGCTCCAAGAACTTTTTAACCCTGGCTCGTGATGTCTTGCATTGATGCGCTCAGGTTCTTTTGTTTTTTGTGTGTTTAGCCTGTGCCTTGTTTGCCGGCCTGGCAAGCAAGCGCCACTGGACTGTTTTTTGTCGTATGCTCAACAGCTACATTTCGCATACAATTTTGGGAGTCAGTTGACGACGAAGCGGAGTGGCATGGTTTCGGTTTCGATCGAACAGCCGTTGTCTCCACTCGCGCGACTAAGCACGTGCAACTGCAAGCCTGCCAAAGTTGCCCTCAAGTGCATGCGGACATGATTCCACAACACAGGCACCAGCCAAGACGCGTGCAATCGATTGTTTTACGTTTGCTTACTTTTGACGAAAATCTGGCACGTCGGGAACCAGTAAAACGGTGGCAAGCGGTTTTTCAGAATTGCTCAGCAACGCCTATGGCACTGTACACTTGTGGGATGTCTAAGCAGTAAAAAGACCAACAGAGAGTTCCGTCACAACACGTCACATCAGAACACAACACAACACAAAGTGCCCTGCGTTTGTACAGCACTTCAAACAAACATTTTTATTTTTATAAGAATATCTGCTCCAAAAGCCACTTTTGCTGCTCCAAAACACTGTTTTGGCTGCTCCGAAAGGTGCTCCAAAATGCTTTAGGCCAATCACTGGCGTAGGCATTTTTTTGTTGATGGGAAGTGACAGTGTCATGTTTAAGATTTGGTTATCACTTAATCCCGGCAAATCAATGACATTTTGAATATGCTCGGGGGTTTTTGAAAAGAGGAGATTGAGTGTGTTGCCGAGTCTAGTTGGTTGGTTAACGACTCGAGTGAGGGTGAAGTCAAGCGCTAAATCGAGGAACCTTTTAGATTCATTTGCGGCAGTTTTTCCTGCGACTGAGTGAGGCCCAGTTGAAGTCTCCAGAAAGAAAGAAGGATGCTTTGTGATGTGTGCTTCTGAGTTCATCGAGGGAATCTTGTAGATGACCAGCAAAAACCTCGCTGCTGTCCTGTAGCAAACTCCAATGATTACTTGGGAAGCAGGGGATCTGATGCAAACTCATATTAATTCGATTGAACTGTTACGACTGATGCAGTAGGGTGACACATTATTTTGTATAGCAACCAGAACTCTACCTCCCCTTTGTGAGTGTCGATCATGACGATAGATATTATAGTTTATGTGAGGAGGAAATATTTCACTGTCACGCACATTAGCACTTAGCCGTACATTTCTGTGAGGATGACAATGTCAGCTGTACAATCATCAATGAGTCTATGAAATACCACGGTACCACACAGTACCACACAGTGAAACGGTCCTCAATCGACAGATCAGAAATTAATAGTGATCAACAAACAGCACCCGGAGTTACAAAATTAAAGACGAGGACTACAAAAATCCTTCTTTATCTCAAAGACTGTTACGTCAAACTATTGACTACCTAGGTTTCTCTCGGTGGGCTTTCTTTTGAGATGGACCTCGTCTTTAGCGCTACTTTTAATTTTGTAATGTATAACCAACTAGCCCGTCACATGATCCTAGCACCTGGAGGCCGAATGAATCTGTCGTTTAATTGTCACGCAAATTGCCGATTTTAAATGAAGTATCGCAATATGTGTTATGAAAACAGAATAAAAACTAGTCCTCAATGGGTTAACCATAAAGGAAATCATACGAGAAAAAAAGGGAAAGTGCGGCTCATCTAGCGTCGGGCTTTCATCATCCGAATTCATGCTTGTCATGATAGCGGATGACAACAAAGTGTCCACACAGGTAGACATTTTGGTTGCAATGTGGTAACGATTCAATCTTGAGCCAAATGAGTGTTTTTTTTTTATTTCTTTATTTGTTTCCGCATAGCCTCTGCCCCCCATCGTACAGTTCAACATAGGAGCAGCAAAAGTTACAACCAAAACAACAAAATAACCGCTGTAGCGAAACAAAACACGGTATGAACAGAGAACGTAAATGATGGTGTCAGGAATAGACACGAAATGAAGCGTGTACAAAACAGGTACAACAATTATTTGAAGGTAAAAACGTCCGCACACTCTGTTGATGGGCAGTAACAAAATTTTCAAAAGGTCAGACAGATGCTGCGATGCAAATTTGAATTTTTGAATACTGTAGAGAAAAAATCACGCCATGTTACGCCTAAAAAAAAAAAAAAGTTTTTATACCAAAGAAAATGCCGCATCACTCGCCATTAGAATCTTACTGCAAAAATGTTTGAAACTACCAAACGCCTGGTCAAAGTTTATGTTTATATCTGTTCTATTAAGCATTTTAGTGATCTGAAATTGTGATGGCTTGTCAACCATAGTTTGTTCTTACGTATGGCGTTTTTTGCTTTGGGTTCTGTAATAAGTATGGATTAGAACTGGTAATGGGCGTCGAGTGGAGTCTATTTCTATGTATCCATTGCGAGAGTTTGAAATAATAAATTTGATTTGCCTCGAGAATATTATACTCGATAAAGAGTGGCTGCATTCTTAAAATCCTTATGTCGTCTCTATAATTTTCAGATATCCGTAGTATTTTCTTTCGTAAAATGATTAGTTTATTGTAGTTTGTAGCTGTTGTTGTACCCCACACCATGATGCCGTAACTGATCCTAGAATAAAATAGGGAGTAATATAACGTTAGTTTAAGCCAGGCAGGAATCAGATTTTGAATTTTATAAATAATGCCAGTAACTCGGGACTTTAGTTTGTTGACGCGCGTATTCCAAGAAAGGCCCTCAGTGAACCAAACACCTAGAAATTTTTGTTCCACCACCTGCTCCAGTAGCGTGCCTTCAAATTTGATGTTTCTAGTGCTGTCATCTCGGTTCCCCGTTCGTTGGCTTAAAACTCAGATACTTAGTTTCATTGGTATTAAGGCTTAAACTATTTATTTGTAACCATTTGGATAGTTTTGCGAGATATTCATTGGCCAATGTTTCTACACTCTTTTTTGTTAAACCTGGAAAAAACACATTTGTGTCATCTGCATACATTGTCATCTCGGGGCAACCTGGTATATCCGTTATGTCATTTATATACGCTAGAAATAGCATCGGCTCCAAAATAGAGCCCTGAGGAACACCGTAACATATTTCCATTTTACTAGATATCGTATCATATTTTTGAAAAAAATGCATTTTTTAATTTTGACGTTTTCAGTTTTAGAAACTAATTATATACCCTCACACAAAATTTGATAACCATACACCAAATAGTTACGTTGATATAAAATATTTTCGAGACATTGTGAGGCATTAACAAAGTAAAGGAGTTCAATGTATGAATGCATTTTTCTCAGTTTCGCTTTTTGCTGCAAATTTCATACGAAGGAATCTTTTGTTCGAAGGTAAAATTATTCTGATACCAGAATCAAGATGTTTCTGAACTGAAATTTACTGGGGAATTATCTACTTTATTTTGTTTTAAGTTAAAGTCCTCAGTGATAAAAAGCTAAGTTTTCAAAAATTGACATAGGACAGATATGCATCTCATATTTTAAGGTAATAACTCTTCCTGAAATATTTACTTTGAGTTATTAAAACTAGATAGCCCAAGGTCCTATATCCCCCACTTTATATTCAAGCAGTCAAAATGGTGCTTAATAGCTTCATTTGCATATCATAGATTTCTTAATGAAGAGTGACACATCATCTTATGCAGGTATGTAAAGTTGTTCTAGAGAGCTGAAAGTTTGCACAGTACACCTACATCTGAAGCTAAATCTCCCCTGCAAATTTCATTCCGATCACTTGAGTAGTTCAGAAGTTCGACCTCTAGCCAGTGTCCCCCCTTAACGCCACTCCACGTACTCCATACATTTCAAGTTTTTTAAGTAAGATACCGTGTTGTAGGGTGTCGAAAGCTTTCTTTAGGTCTAAAAATAAACCTTGAGTGGCAAGTTTTCCCTCAATATTTTCAACTATTTTATCTTTTATTTCAATCAGGGCTGATTCAGCAGACTTGTTTTTCTGGAATCCATACTGGAATTAAGAAAGAGTTTGAATGAAACGAAAACGCTAACCAAAAAATTGATACGGAGCCCGACGTTTCAAGGCCAGTTCGGCCCCTTGATCACGGGTGATTGTTTTTGTCCTTGTCGTCGTCTTGCAAATTGCCCGGTGTTGCTGGCTTCTTTAAAGCGGCCGTTGTATCTGCACGCGCTTTATGGTTCGTAGCGCCTCGCGTGACGCACCGCAAACCGGACACGTAGGCTGCTTGGCAGTGTCCCAGCTGACCGGTTGACGTTATTTTCGGTGTTCTGGATGTACCAGGACTCTAGTAAAAGGCGTCTTCGCCAGTTTCTTTCCATGCCAAGAGTAGAGCAGTTATTGAATCCTCTCATTGATGACGTATTCAAATATCTTTGAAAACACAGAGAGAACAGATATCGGCCTATAATTATTAACTTTATTTTCTCCTCCGCCTTTATACACAGGGATGACTTTTGCAACTTTTAGCTCATTGGGGAACTCACCAGTCTCTAGCATCTTGTTTATTATATTCGATAATGCTGGACTTATTATGCCAGCGGTGCATTTAATTGGTATAGCTCTAATTTCATCCTCACCTGCAGCTACATTGTTATCTAAACTACATATTTATTATTTTGTAAATTTCTTCATAAGTCGTTGGAACAAGCATAAATAAAATTTGTTGATTTTTTTATCTTATACAGTCATCATTAGTTGTATTTTTAGCCGCGCACGTGCCGATATTGATAAAATGCGAATTCATTGCGTCTGCGAGCTCTTTCCCTGCCACATTTACATTATGGATTATCAGTACCATGACATTACAGCGTTTTTGATTTTTGTTTGTTAGATCATTTACTGCATTCCAAACTTTTCGATGGTCATTGTGAATATGCTGAAATTTATTTTAATAATACTCACATTTTGCTTGTTTTAAGTCAGAGTTCAACTTGTTTCTAAATTTTTTAAACTCGGACAGTAAACTTAGATTGCGATGATGTACGAAGGCAGGGTACTTGCGGTCTTTTATTTTTATTCTTTTATATAAATCATTTGTTATCCATAGTTTTCTAAATATTTTAGGCTTGGTTTTAGTTTCACAATGACTTAAACAGCGTAAATAAGGTAAGGAAGGAAAAGACAACAGGAAGGAAAGAGCGCTGACTCACAACTGAGGTTTTAATGAAGAGGTAGTGAAAGGGAAGAAAGGGGATGTCAAGTGCGGTAATACTAATAAAGTAAAGAAGGGAGAGGAAGTAAGTTACGAAAATTAACCTCTCTCTGAGAGCCATTTTAAAGGAACGACGTATTACATTATTAACCAAACCCCAGTGAATAAATCTAATGTACCATCATTCACATGTGACTACAAAGTTGACGGTGACCCAAAGGGTCCTGGCTTCCACAAGAAGGAAATAGGAAGTAAGAAAACAATACTTTAGAGACTAAAATTCAGAAATTCCAGCTCTTTCGCCGTCAGAGCAATCGAAGGTATACTTATATATATTCGCGATCTTGCAAGTCTCGTACACCTCTCTAGTTTTTTGTTCCTTAAAATGCTTAAGCACTTTAGTCTCGAAAAACATTGGTGTGCACCCGCAATCTCTCACATGCACAGCAAGATGACCCGCTGGTGTTGACTTAAGAGAAAGTGCATGTTCCCTGAGACTCACATTGATGCACCTCCCAGATTGTCCCAGATACAGCTTTCCACACGACAGCGGTATTTCGTATATGATGCCGCTCTGACATGCACAAACTTCCGTGCATGGTTGATTTTACGTAGGTATCGGCTTTCTTGACGTCTTTCTTCTCTTTTACTACCTCTTCATTTACGCAGTACCTACATCGCCACATGGGCATTACTGTACGGGGTACATGGTACTGGAAAGTAAAACGATTGTACGTCACATTGTATCGAATGTGTCCATAAAAAGTAAGACTATTGAAGCGCGATAAAACTGTTACAAAACCGTTACACAAAATCGGAACAAAACAGTACAAAAGAAAAAAACTAAAGCACACCACTATTAAAGGACGTCTAATAATGAGGAGGAAAACATAGCATCCGAAGTCTCAGTGACCACGTGCTGCGGAAGGCTGTTCCAATCACTAATTGATTTTGGGAAATATGAGTTCTGAAACATTTCAGTTCTACACCTAATATTCTTTATTTTTAGCGGGTGGTCCACTCTTGAGGAAAGGTAATTGTAGTGTTGTTTGTTACCGGCAGGTGTCGCTCTTAACACGACTAACATAATTCTAACACACTATCATAGAGGGTGCCGCCTCACTGTTACGTTTGTATATATGTTGCGAATAAAGACTGCCGCGGGTCTTTGCCCATCCGGCCCAGCTGACACTGTCTGGCCCCGGTCTCTGCATGGTGTCAGGAGTGGTTTGCTAGGCTGCCTCCTACGGCAGCGGCCGCGGTGAAGTTTGGAGACCATGGCTACATGACAAGCCGGCAGGGTCCGGGGCGGGACCCGTAACAGTGGGCGTGCCAAGCCTACGCCCGCCGCCGCAGTTTGACTTCGGTAACCCTGGAGCATGGCGACAGTGGCGGCAGCAATTCGAAGGCTACTGCTACGCATCAGGCCTCTACGCCGCCAGTGACGAGGTTCGTGTGCGGACACTGCTATACTGCATGGGACCCAAGGCACGCGACATCCTGAGCTCGCTTCACTTGTACTATTATATATCTGACTTTTTTCTTTCGCTTTTTTCAATGTTCCTCCTCTCCTTTGGTCTCTCTAAAAACGCTTTGCAACTGTATTTTCTGCACACTTGAAGAAGGGAAGTCTCTTCCCGAAACGTCGTGTAATAAAGCCTCTACTGCTGTTCAAACATTTTTCAAGTGGAAGAGGCGGACTTCAGCGAATTCAACCACATCGCCGAGAAGTTCGACGGCTATTTCATCCATCCCGCCAACGAACTGTACGAGTGTGCACGCTTTCATCGGTGCGTCCAACAAGCCAGTGAGTCGGCCGACTCTTTTTTCATGGTTCTGGGAAACTTCGTAAAAAATGCAACTATCCTTCGCGCGAAGTGGAGGAGCGTTTGATACGGGACCGCTTCGTGGTCGGCCTTCGAGATGTCAAGTTGTCAGACAGGCTTTGTCGCAATCCAAGACTGACACTCGAAGAGGCCCTGATTCAAGTCCGTCAGGCTGAAGATGCCGAGAGGGAGCGGAGGATTCGCGATTCTACCGGAGCCTCGGCGGCATCTGCCGAAGCGAAGGCGATAGGCATCGACGCGGCGAGAGTCACGGGGAACTGCCCACCAAAAACAGCGCGCAACGTTGCCGTAGGCAATGCGGGGTCTTCGCCGTGCGGGTTTTGCGGACGTAACTTTCATCCGCGTTCCGAGTGTCCTGCAAGCCGAGCACTCTGCAGCAAATGCCCCAAGAAGGGCCACTTCGCAGCGGTATGTCGCTCCGGAACAAAGCTCGAGAGGCACAGCAAGAGGCTCGCGTCGGTTGAGATGGGTGCCGTCAGTTCGGACGGCAGCACTCGGGCGAAGTTCGTCGATGTGAAAGTCGACGGGATGCCACTGAGTTTCAAGGTCGACAGCGGGGCCGAAGTCACGGTCATCCCCAGCACATTTCTGGGATTCCGGCGCGGCTCGAGCTGCCAGACGGACAGCTGACCGGTCCAGCGGGCCAGCCTTTGGATGTTCTGGGGGCGTTCGTCGCCACACTCGAATGGAAGAACAAGACGACCAAGCAGAAGCTCTACGTGGTCCGGTCCCAGGTCGTTCCGCTCCTGGGATTTCCGGGTATCCAGGCGCTCAGCGTGGTCAAGTTCGTAGAGCCGGAGGCTCGACGAACTCGAGTCGACGCGGTTGTTCCAAGGGCTGGGTGAGCTCAAAGAAGAGTACATCATCCGCCTTCAGCCCGATGCGATCCCTTTCTCGCTTCACGTCCCCAGAAGAGTTCCTATCCCCTTGCGCGACGTTGTGAAAACGGAGTGTGACAAAATGGAAGCCCAGGGCGTCATCCGGCGGGTGTCAAATCTTACGCCGTGGTGCACGGGAATGGTCGTCGTGCCCAAGCCGTCCGGCGCCTACCGCATCTGCGTCGACCTCACGAGGTTGAACAAGGTGGTGCTTCGAGAGCACCATATCCTTCCGACGGTGGACCAGGTCTTGGGACTTCTTGGTGAAGCTCGAGTATTTTCGAAGTTGGACGCTACATCCAGTTTCCATCAAGTGAAGTTGGCCGAAGACTGCCAGGAACTCACGAGGTTTATAACCCCGTTCGGGTGCTACTGTTTCCGCCGGTTGCCCTTCGGTATTACGTCGGCGCCAGAGTTTTCCAGCGCCAAATGAGTTACATACTTGAGGGTCAAGACGGCGTCGTCAACATGATAGACAATGTCCTCGTCTTCGGCCGGGATAGCGCGGAACACGATCGCTGAGTGGCGGAAGTCTTCGATCGTCTGGAGGGGGCAGGACTGACTTTGAACAAGGCCAAATGCAAGTTTGGCGTCACAAGCGTCTGTTTCCTTGGCGTGATCGTGAGCGAAAACGGAATTGCACCAGATCCGCAGAAGGTCGCAGCCGTGCAGCGCATGGAACTGCCGGTCGACGTCGGCGGTGTGCGCAGGATCTTGGGCATGGTCAACCATGTGGGGAGGTTTCTGCCACATCTCTCCGACGTTACAGCACCAATCCGCGAGCTACTGAACAAGCGGAGTGTTTGGCTCTGGGGTGCAAGTCAGCAAGCGGCATTCCAGAGACTGAAAGACATGATTTCTTCAGATGTCTGCATGGCCAACTACCACCCACAGCACTTAACCATCCTATCTGCAGATTCCAGTGCGTTTGGACTTGGGGCAGTTTTGCTGCAGGACCAGCAGTGATGTGATTGCTGCGCCAATTGCGCAAAACTGCGCCAAGGGGCTAACCCTCCTACATCCTGCTACATTTTGCCACAATACGGGTAATCTGCGCCAAGCCTGCGCCAAAGGACCAATTTCGGCCGCCTTTCAAAACCGAAACTAAACTGAGTACCGTAATGAGCACACGTGAGCTAGGTGGCACAAGCAGCCGCCCGACACAAAGTACCCTGCACCAATCGTTCGTCCGGTCTTGCATGGTTTTTCCCGCCGTATATCGTTTCGCGCTCTCGTGGTCTCGCGTCTTTTTAAAACTTTTTCAACAATAGACGCGGGCATGTGCGGACGCTCCGACACTAGCATACTGGGTATCAGCCATGCCATCATGCTGTGAAACAAAACCACGTTTTTGCGCGGCGGGAGTTACTTTGTGAGCTGAAGTACTTGCTCCTAAAAGCAACGGCCGTGGAAAACTATATTCGGTTTCTGCTGCAAGTTGCCGTGGTCGCGCGACGTCGGATGTTGCCGTCGCCACGTCGTTGCAGATATGGCGCTTTCTAAACTGAAACGTAAGGACCGCCCTAATGTTCATCAACATTCCTGCTCTTGTTTAATACGCTACTACGAAAATCCCTCTAGCTCAAAGACTTGTGTCGAAGTACTGTTTACCTAGGTTTCTCTCGGTGGGCATTCTTTCGAGGGGGACCTCGGTACGTGAAAAATCTGCCGCGAAAGAAGGTTGGTGAAGATAAGTGAGCTAAAGCAAAGAAGGCAATGTCAGCACGCTGAACCCGCACAGCGCGCTTGTTTGTCTCGAGTTCAGTCATTGCACAAAGCGCTCCGAGAACTTTTTGACCCTGGCTCGTGATGTCTTGCATCGATGTGCTCAGGTTCTTTTTTTTTTTTTTTTCTGTGTGTTTAGCTTGTACCTCGCCAGTCAGTCTGGCAAGCACGTACGGCTGGACTGTTTTTGTCGTATGCTGGACAGTTACATTTTGTGTACAATTTTGGGAACCATTTGGCGACGGAGGGGAGTGGCATGGTTTCGATCGAACAGCCATCTCCGCTCGCGTGACAATTTCGCATTGCACAGCAGTGGTCACGTGCATCATCAGTTAGAGACGGCTTCCATTTATTATATAATTAGTCAACCTAATGCTGTGATATTTAATACTAAGCTGATCATTTTTTAAATACATTTTAACATGTGCAGTTTGATTCTTATTTACTTCTAGCGGGTACATATATATGTATCACTATCATCTAACTGAAGCATTGCAAAATGTGTCATGTCATTGGCATTTCACTTACATGTTGAAAGACTCCCAGGTGGTCTAACTTGACTATAATTTGTTTATTGCGGCGATCATAGTGTCCTTCGTTTGTCCAGCACTTGAAACAAATATTTTTATTTTTCTAAGAATATCAGCTCCAAAAGCCACTTTTGCTGCTCCGAAAAATTGTCTTGGATGCTCCAAAGTCCACTTTTGCTGCTCCAAAAACACTGTCTTGGCTGCTCCAAAGTCCACTTTTGCTGCTCCAAAACACTGTTTTGGCTGCTCCGAAAGGTGCTCCAAAACACCTTAGGCCAATCACATCACTGGACCAGCCAACGGTTAAACGCCGAGCCGTGGCTTTCGCATCCCGTGCACTCACGCCAACCGAGCAGAGGTATAGTCAAACCGAAAAAGAGGCCCTGGCAGTCGTTTGGGTTGTACAACGCTTCGACGAGTACGTCAGAGGTCTGCAATTCACTGTGGAGACAGACCACCAGCCTTTGACAGCCCTACTGGGAGAAATGGACGTGGACGTTTTGCCTCCAAGGATCCAACGGCTGAGGATCAAGCTCATGAGGTACCAGTACAGGATCTTCTATGTTCCCGGAAAGCTGTTCGCTACGGCCGACACTCTGTCCAGGGCCCCATTGACATCAGCCGTAGAAGCGAGCTCCGTGGAGCTTTACGTGCAGAATGTCGTCCATTCCATTCAGGAAGGCTCTCCAGTCAGCCTCGAAAATGTCCGTCGGCATCAAGCATCAGATGGCGAGTGCGTAACACTGGAGAAGTTCTGCAACCACGGCTGGCCTCAGAGGAACAAGCTTCCCAGCCATGTCATGAAGTACTTGAATTTCCGGGGTGAGCTGAGCGTCTGCGATGGTCTGCTTCTCAAGGGTGGCCGTCTAGTGATCCCAGCAGCTCTGCAACCCAAAGTTTTACAGTTGATCCATGAAGGACACCAGGGTGTGAACAGGTGCAAGGTGCGGGCCCGAGACTCGGTTTGGTGGCCCCATATCGGACAGCAGATCGAGGCCATGGTGCAAACGTGCGAACGTTGTGCATCTACCAGGACGCAATGAGCCGAGCCCCTGCTGCCAACGCCTCCGGTGGATCTACCATAGAAACAGGTGGGAGCTGACCTGTTTCATCTGGACGGGCAGGATTTTCTTCTTCTGGTGGACTATCATTCTCGTTGCCCAGAAGTTGTAACACTAAGAAGTACATCAAGCCAGGCTGTGATTGCAGCAATCAAGAGTTCTATGGCACGCTTCGGTTTACCGGAAGTACTAAGAAGCAACAACGGGCCACAGTTTTCTTCGCATGACTTCGCAAGTTTCGCAAGAGACTATGGTTTTGAGCACATCACTAGTAGCCCCGGCTACCCCCAATCGAACGGGGAGGTGGAGCGCGCTGTGAGAACCATTAAGGACCTTTTTCGCAAGAGGGACGATGTCTTTTTGGCACTGTTGTCATACCGGGACACCCCAGGCGTTACAGGCTTCAGCCCGGTGCAACTGCTGATGGGGCGGCGTCTGCGTTCTCGGATGCCGAGGGCCAAGGAGAAGCTGCGTCCTGAGGTGCCGGCCCTGGGTAGGGAGAGGAAGTCTGGATGACCGATGCTCAGTGCTCTGCTCGGGTGCTCAGCGGTGCGCAGCGTCCATGTTCCTATGTTGTGGAAACTCAACGGGGCATGCTACAGCGAAACCGGCGACATCTGGTGCCTCACGGTGCTCACGCTCCTGGTTCTCCAGTTCTTGGGGAGTCTGTTGCTGGTTCTGCAGTCCCTGGGGAGCCTGTTGCTCCTCCAGTTCCTGAGGAGGCTGTTGCTGGTCTTCCAGCCCCGCCTTCAGAGACGCCGACTGAACTGAAACAGCGACGATCGGCAGCGACGAGTGCAGTCCCTGGGGAGCCAGTTGCTCCTCCAGTTCCCAAGGAGGCTGTTGCTGGTTTTCCAGCCCTGCCTTCAGAGATGCCGACTGAACTGCAACAGCTACGATCGGCAGTGACGAGTGCAGTCCCTGGGGAGCCTGTTGCTCCTCCAGTTCCCAAGGAGGCTGTTGCTGGTTTTCCAGCCCTGCCTTCAGAGATGCCGACTGAACTGCAACAGCTACGATCGGCAGCGACGAGTGCAGTCCCTGGGGAGCCTGTTGCTCCTCCAGTTCCCAAGGAGGCTGTTGCTGGTTTTCCAGCCCTGCCTTCAGAGATGCCGACTGAACTGCAACAGCTACGATCGGCAGCGACGAGTGCAGTCCCTGGGGAGCCTGTTGCTCCTCCAGTTCCCAAGGAGGCTGTTGCTGGTCTTCCAGCCCCGCCTTCAGAGATGCCGACTGAACTGAAACAGCGACGATCGGCAGCGACGAGTGCAGTCCCTGGGGAGCCTGTTGCTCCTCCAGTTCCCAAGGAGGCTGTTGCTGGTTTTCCAGCCCTGCCTTCAGAGATGCCGACTGAACTGCAACAGCTACGATCGGCAGCGACGAGTGCAGTCCCTGGGGAGCCTGTTGCTCCTCCAGTTCCCAAGGAGGCTGTTGCTGGTTTTCCAGCCCTGCCTTCAGAGATGCCGACTGAACTGCAACAGCTACGATCGGCAGCGACGAGTGCAGTCCCTGGGGAGCCTGTTGCTCCTCCAGTTCCCAAGGAGGCTTTTGCTGGTTTTCCAGCCCTGCCTTCAGAGATGCCGACTGAACTGCAACAGCTACGATCGGCAGCGACGAGTGCAGTCCCTGGGGAGCCTGTTGCTCCTCCAGTTCCCAAGGAGGCTTTTGCTGGTTTTCCAGCCCTGCCTTCAGAGATGCCGACTGAACTGCAACAGCTACGATCGGCAGCGACGAGTGCAGTCCCTGGGGAGCCTGTTGCTCCTCCAGTTCCCAAGGAGGCTTTTGCTGGTTTTCCAGCCCTGCCTTCAGAGATGCCGACTGAACTGCAACAGCTACGATCGGCAGCGACGAGTGCAGTCCCTGGGGAGCCTGTTGCTCCTCCAGTTCCCAAGGAGGCTGTTGCTGGTCTTCCAGCCCCGCCTTCAGAGATGCCGACTGAACTGCAACAGCTACGATCGGCAGCGACGAGTGCAGTCCCTGGGGAGCCTGTTGCTCCTCCAGTTCCCAAGGAGGCTGTTGCTGGTTTTCCAGCCCTGCCTTCAGAGATGCCGACTGAACTGAAACAGCGACGATCGGCAGCGACGAGTGCGAGCCCACGGGTGAACGACGGGTTATTCCGCCTGTGAGACTGGACTTGTGATTGTGTTGGTTCAGTTGAGAGAAGTGTATCCTTCTGGAAAGGGGGATGTAGTGTTGTTTGTTACCGGCAGGTGTCGCTCTTAACACGACTAACATAATTCTAGCACACTATCATAGAGGGCACCACCTCACTGTTACGTTTGTATATATGTCGTGAATAAAGACTGCCGCGGGTCTTTGCCCATCTGGCCCAGCTGACACTGTCTGGCCCTGGTCTCTACAGTAATTAGGATTATGTAAGTAGTTGTCCTTTACAATACCTGTTCATTAAAACCTCCTCATTAATACCTCTTCATTAAAACCTCAGTTGTGAGTCAGCGCTCTTTCTTCCTGTTGTCTCTTCCTTCCTTACCTTATTTGCGCTGTTTAGTCATTATGTCTAACCAATTTGCCCAGCAATTCATTTTGGTACAATTCCTTTAGTTTCACATAGAGGAAATGCTATATAATAACAGCTTTAGAATTTAGACAGGAAGTAATGATAGGATTTCGTCGGATCATGTTCATTATAAACGTCTTCCCAGTTTTCTTGATCTATTAAGTAGCCAAAAGTTCTTAGCGTTTCTTCATGATCTAAGACAACCCTGAGACTGGAGAAAACAAGGACAAACACGACGAAATCTCAAATTTGAGATTTTGTCGTGGTTGTCCTTCTTGTTTTCCCCAGTCTCAGGGTTGTCTTAAATCATGAACATAAACCAGCTCGCCTGCGCCCTATTACTCATTTCAGCGTTTCTTTGTTTATTTTGTGGTGACAATGTTTTTCGTTATTTAGATTACTTTTTGCGGTTGAAAGAGTTGCAATGCAGAAGATAGGTAAATGGTTGCTTCTGTTGTGCAAGATAATGCCAGCTGAGATCTGGTTACATTCTATGTTTGTTAGACAAGCGTCAAGTGATGTCGCAGGGGCTGAGGTAACCCTAGTAGCAGGCACGTATCCAGGGGGGAGGCCCATGGGGCCCAAACCCCCCCCCCCCCGAAATCTTCCATTTTGCTAGAACCTCCTCTCCCCCCTCTCCCTCATACAACATTTTGTCATGGGCGGGCCCCCCCCCCCCCCCCCGAAACAAAATCCTGGCTACGTGCCTGCCTAGTAGGCAATGTTATGACGTTGTTACAGGCGTATTGTTGAATAAGATCTCTGAATTCTCTTGGGGTGTCCATCAACCAGAGCAGTGTCTATATTCGTATCATCAAGAATCATAAATGGTAGGTTAGGCCCCAGAGCACAAAATACGTTTTCAATGAATGACATAAAGGCAAGCACGTTGCCGTTTGGCGGCCTATACACAGCTGCGACTACAGTATGTGGGAACTTAACAACCAAACATTCTACATCATAATTTATTGTTGTTAAGTCTTCTATAATCTGATACTGTAGGTTTTCTTTTACTTAGCTGGCTATAGCGCCCCCCCCCTTTCGTTAACTCTGCACACATTTTCACATCTATAACCACGCAGGGGTGGCGGAAAATCCTCGTTTTTTAACCAAGTTTCTGTGAGTGCGATTGCATCGAATTCTATATTTAAAGAGTGTAAAAGGATTTCAAGATTGTCAACCTTATTTTTTACACTTCTTGTATTTAAATGTATTGCGGAAAACTGTCTATCATCTCTTTTCTATTTTTTGTCAAATGACAGGCAATCGTAATAATTGCAGTCGGTGAGAGCTTCGGTCATCATTGCTACGTTTGTCCTGAAGGGCTGTCACTGTGATTAGTTTGCTATCTTTTCAACATCTGACAGGCAAGCGATCCTGATTGCGTTCTCATTCTCGGTCTTTCTGGCAAAAACGTTGCCCCCAGATGACCACACAAACTTCCATTCTACGCTCTTTTTCTTTAAGATCGCAGCACCAAGTAGTCTTTTGTATGAGGCAGTTAGGTGTTCATTGAGGTACACGGGGTGATTGTTCCCCTCGTAGTCAAGGTCGTGAATCGGTGCTTTTTGCTTTTCTGTAGGATCTTATTTCGTTTTGTGCGCCGCACGAATCAGACAATTATATTCTTATCCTATGATTTGAAAGATCGGACTCTGTGACACACGTCAATATCTGAATCTGAGATCGGCTCGTTTAGAATAGTTCCAACACGTTTTGCAATGTCGTACGGGTCACCTTGATAGGGGACGCCTTTAATTTCAAGATTGTTGGATCGCTGGCACTGCTCAAGCTCCTCGATCTTCTCGCTCAGCCTTCGGAGGACAATTCTTCATTTTGTTTAGTCAGCTTTTGCATTTCCTTCTGAATTTCTCGTATCTCTTTTTTAATTTCAATCACACTATCGCAGGTGTCACTGCAGTTCTTGACACTATCCGTGATATTTTGAAGGTCAACTCTGAGTTCATGTCTTAAAGGGCAACTCCGCTTCATTTTTGATATTTAGAAAACTATGCAGCCCTCTTCAGTATCATATAGCAAGACCCCATGTCAAATATTACGATTTAATTTTGTCTATATATTTAATAAACTGGCCAGCAAACTTTCAAATGAGCCAAGTCGCCGAAATCTGCCAACTCTAGCGTGCGACGCGAGGCGCAATCGTCAGCGCAGTCAATGCGACGGAGGTGGAGCGGCCAACGTTGAGCCTCTACGTCAGAGACATGACTACGTCATTCTCACGTTTTGTTTGTTTTTACTCCTCAGAACGAAATTGAACGATGACGTCATGAGTTTCTCCTCCCGGTGTTGCCTCAACAGCGTCCACGTGATCACCGTAACGCGGATGCGCTAGTTTGGGCTGCCCTGCGCGCTTATCTGTCTGTTTCTCCGCTCCCCCTCTCCTCTTTCGTTTTCTCCCCTTCCCCCTCTCCCCCGGGCCATCACCGTCCACGCCATGCGAAGCGACCTGCCTGCGTCGCGCGTCCTGTCCCTCGCCCCACGAACGTCACAAGACCACGTGGTTCGACCTGACGTGGCCATGACTCTGACGACAGGAGACCAATGTTGCCTGACGCAACCGAAGTTTCGGTTTCGCTATCAGCTGATGTTTAAATTAAGGTTATAAAAATAATATTCCACATTTTGTGAATCCGAAGACAAAGAGCTGTTTAGTAGTGCTTTGTGAAATGGAATCACATGTAAGCCTAAATTTTTCGGAATTGAGTGGAGTTGCCCTATAAGTCATCAAACAGCCTTCGCGATTTTTTACCGGTTTCTTTGTTCATATCTCAGGCTAGGAAGGTGAAGTTACGCAGACTACACAGCAGAAATTTGACACTTTAAGAAGACCAATCACAAAAAAAAGAATAACAGTGTGCTGTGTTCGACAGCAGTGGGCAAAACAGGTATATGTATATTATCTTTTAGAGAGAAAAGTAATGCTCACCTGCAATAACAGACGGTTAGTGTATGCACTGCTTGCACGCCACTGCCGAACTGAAGACCAGGCTGGCAGTCCGTTTTCCTTTTACGGAGAAATCCGCCGCTGTTGCGCCCTGGTGTTTGATGGCTTCCATGCAGTGAGGCATTGAACAGTGCAGCATCATTTCCCACTAAGATTGCTCTCTTCCATGCGGCAGAATAAACACCAAAGTATGTGGCTCCCTGCACGTGAGCGTGGGGAGCTTCTGAGGCGGCCATGTTTCTATCTACCCTGCAACGATGATGATAGAGCAGAAGTAGCAACACCATAGGTTGATTTTGAGGGCAGTGGGCAGCGTTCGGCTTTGTCATTGCCTCTACATGCCGCAGATGGGATGGACATTGTTGCGCACATCCGCCAATGTTCCGCAGAGTTTAGAGGGCGCACTCAACATTAGAGTCCTTGTCCGCTCGCAGGAACCTGTTCCCCAGCCGCCATCTGGACCTCGCAAAGGACCTGGTCAAGCTGGTCGAGATCGATCCGCAGACTAGGGTGGTGCAGCTGACGGTGGAAGAAGTAGGACGCATCTGCCAAGTTTACGAACATTTCTGCCTGGAGGACGCCAAGCTGTATGAGTACAACTTTCGCCTGGGCAGGTGGTAGGAATAAACGCGCGGGAGGTGAATTCGGCGGTGCGGTCGGGTGTGTCTGCCCGTGCTGTACAATCTGGAGTCACCATCAGGTTTGACTCGCTGCTCGCGACTAGTCTGTAATATAAATAATAATTTTTCATTCGTTGGTGGTACATACAGTGGTGTGATTGCTGCGCCAATTGCGCCAAACTGTGCCAGGAGGTCAACCCTGCTACATCCTTTTTCATTTGACTGAAATAGTGATAATCTGTGCCTGCACCAAACGCTCGTGTGCGTCGCCTTCTAAAACTGAAACTACCGTAATATCCCGAGACATCGCCCACCCCCTTGCCGCCTGAAATTCGTAAAAGGTGGGGTGGGCCGTGTCTCGGTTAAAGCCCCTTTATAATGAAAGTAGCGCCAAGCACGCTTTCACTCGAGAATCTCTCGCTCTTTCCTCCTCTCCGCGAGTCTCTCCCTGTTTCATTCCGATGCTATAGAGCAGGAATGGCCAAGCTGCGGCTCTTTGCGTGTTAAAGTGCGGCTCGCGGCTCCCTCCCCTACCCCCCCCCCCCCACCCCTCACCACCCCATCCACTCCTCCGCCTCCCTCCCGGTCACACGAGCACTTCCCCAAAAAGAGAAATGGAACGCATTTTAAATGGAAAGACAGTTGCGGTTTGGTAGTCTTGTGCTACTATCCGAGTCAATCTATCCGAGTCAGAAGCAGTTGGACTGCTTTTTACTCAGATAGATTGAAAGTAGTTTGAGTTCCGTGCAGTTGGAGTTTCGTTTATCGCTCTAAACAAAGCGGCCCCCTGCCCCCCCCCCCCCACCCCTCACCACCCCATCCACTCCTCCGCCTCCCTCCCGGTCACACGAGCACTTCCCCAAAAAGAGAAATGGAACGCATTTTAAATGGAAAGACAGTTGCGGTTTGGTAGTCTTGTGCTACTATCCGAGTCAATCTATCCGAGTCAGAAGCAGTTGGACTGCTTTTTACTCAGATAGATTGAAAGTAGTTTGAGTTCCGTGCAGTTGGAGTTTCGTTTATCGCTCTAAACAAAGCGGCCCCCTGCCCCCCCCCCCCCACCCCTCACCACCCCATCCACTCCTCCGCCTCCCTCCCGGTCACACGAGCACTTCCCCAAAAAGAGAAATGGAACGCATTTTAAATGGAAAGACAGTTGCGGTTTGGTAGTCTTGTGCTACTATCCGAGTCAATCTATCCGAGTCAGAAGCAGTTGGACTGCTTTTTACTCAGATAGATTGAAAGTAGTTTGAGTTCCGTGCAGTTGGAGTTTCGTTTATCGCTCTAAACAAAGCGGCCCCCTGCCCCCCCCCCCCCACCCCTCACCACCCCATCCACTCCTCCGCCTCCCTCCCGGTCACACGAGCACTTCCCCAAAAAGAGAAATGGAACGCATTTTAAATGGAAAGACAGTTGCGGTTTGGTAGTCTTGTGCTACTATCCGAGTCAATCTATCCGAGTCAGAAGCAGTTGGACTGCTTTTTACTCAGATAGATTGAAAGTAGTTTGAGTTCCGTGCAGTTGGAGTTTCGTTTATCGCTCTAAACAAAGCGGCCCCCTGCCCCCCCCCCCCCACCCCTCACCACCCCATCCACTCCTCCGCCTCCCTCCCGGTCACACGAGCACTTCCCCAAAAAGAGAAATGGAACGCATTTTAAATGGAAAGACAGTTGCGGTTTGGTAGTCTTGTGCTACTATCCGAGTCAATCTATCCGAGTCAGAAGCAGTTGGACTGCTTTTTACTCAGATAGATTGAAAGTAGTTTGAGTTCCGTGCAGTTGGAGTTTCGTTTATCGCTCTAAACAAAGCGGCCCCCTGCCCCCCCCCCCCCACCCCTCACCACCCCATCCACTCCTCCGCCTCCCTCCCGGTCACACGAGCACTTCCCCAAAAAGAGAAATGGAACGCATTTTAAATGGAAAGACAGTTGCGGTTTGGTAGTCTTGTGCTACTATCCGAGTCAATCTATCCGAGTCAGAAGCAGTTGGACTGCTTTTTACTCAGATAGATTGAAAGTAGTTTGAGTTCCGTGCAGTTGGAGTTTCGTTTATCGCTCTAAACAAAGCGGCCCCCTGCCCCCCCCCCCCCACCCCTCACCACCCCATCCACTCCTCCGCCTCCCTCCCGGTCACACGAGCACTTCCCCAAAAAGAGAAATGGAACGCATTTTAAATCGAAAGACAGTTGCGGTTTGGTAGTCTTGTGCTACTATCCGAGTCAATCTATCCGAGTCAGAAGCAGTTGGACTGCTTTTTACTCAGATAGATTGAAAGTAGTTTGAGTTCCGTGCAGTTGGAGTTTCGTTTATCGCTCTAAACAAAGCGGCCCCCTGCCCCCCCCCCCCACCCCTCACCACCCCATCCACTCCTCCGCCTCCCTCCCGGTCACACGAGCACTTCCCCAAAAAGAGAAATGGAACGCATTTTAAATGGAAAGACAGTTGCGGTTTGGTAGTCTTGTGCTACTATCCGAGTCAATCTATCCGAGTCAGAAGCAGTTGGACTGCTTTTTACTCAGATAGATTGAAAGTAGTTTGAGTTCCGTGCAGTTGGAGTTTCGTTTATCGCTCTAAACAAAGCGGCCCCCTGCCCCCCCCCCCCCACCCCTCACCACCCCATCCACTCCTCCGCCTCCCTCCCGGTCACACGAGCACTTCCCCAAAAAGAGAAATGGAACGCATTTTAAATGGAAAGACAGTTGCGGTTTGGTAGTCTTGTGCTACTATCCGAGTCAATCTATCCGAGTCAGAAGCAGTTGGACTGCTTTTTACTCAGATAGATTGAAAGTAGTTTGAGTTCCGTGCAGTTGGAGTTTCGTTTATCGCTCTAAACAAAGCGGCCCCCTGCCCCCCCCCCCCCACCCCTCACCACCCCATCCACTCCTCCGCCTCCCTCCCGGTCACACGAGCACTTCCCCAAAAAGAGAAATGGAACGCATTTTAAATGGAAAGACAGTTGCGGTTTGGTAGTCTTGTGCTACTATCCGAGTCAATCTATCCGAGTCAGAAGCAGTTGGACTGCTTTTTACTCAGATAGATTGAAAGTAGTTTGAGTTCCGTGCAGTTGGAGTTTCGTTTATCGCTCTAAACAAAGCGGCCCCCTGCCCCCCCCCCCCCACCCCTCACCACCCCATCCACTCCTCCGCCTCCCTCCCGGTCACACGAGCACTTCCCCAAAAAGAGAAATGGAACGCATTTTAAATGGAAAGACAGTTGCGGTTTGGTAGTCTTGTGCTACTATCCGAGTCAATCTATCCGAGTCAGAAGCAGTTGGACTGCTTTTTACTCAGATAGATTGAAAGTAGTTTGAGTTCCGTGCAGTTGGAGTTTCGTTTATCGCTCTAAACAAAGCGGCCCCCTGCCCCCCCCCCCCACCCCTCACCACCCCATCCACTCCTCCGCCTCCCTCCCGGTCACACGAGCACTTCCCCAAAAAGAGAAATGGAACGCATTTTAAATGGAAAGACAGTTGCGGTTTGGTAGTCTTGTGCTACTATCCGAGTCAATCTATCCGAGTCAGAAGCAGTTGGACTGCTTTTTACTCAGATAGATTGAAAGTAGTTTGAGTTCCGTGCAGTTGGAGTTTCGTTTATCGCTCTAAACAAAGCGGCCCCCTGCCCCCCCCCCCCCACCCCTCACCACCCCATCCACTCCTCCGCCTCCCTCCCGGTCACACGAGCACTTCCCCAAAAAGAGAAATGGAACGCATTTTAAATGGAAAGACAGTTGCGGTTTGGTAGTCTTGTGCTACTATCCGAGTCAATCTATCCGAGTCAGAAGCAGTTGGACTGCTTTTTACTCAGATAGATTGAAAGTAGTTTGAGTTCCGTGCAGTTGGAGTTTCGTTTATCGCTCTAAACAAAGCGGCCCCCTGCCCCCCCCCCCCACCCCTCACCACCCCATCCACTCCTCCGCCTCCCTCCCGGTCACACGAGCACTTCCCCAAAAAGAGAAATGGAACGCATTTTAAATGGAAAGACAGTTGCGGTTTGGTAGTCTTGTGCTACTATCCGAGTCAATCTATCCGAGTCAGAAGCAGTTGGACTGCTTTTTACTCAGATAGATTGAAAGTAGTTTGAGTTCCGTGCAGTTGGAGTTTCGTTTATCGCTCTAAACAAAGCGGCCCCCTGCCCCCCCCCCCCACCCCTCACCACCCCATCCACTCCTCCGCCTCCCTCCCGGTCACACGAGCACTTCCCCAAAAAGAGAAATGGAACGCATTTTAAATGGAAAGACAGTTGCGGTTTGGTAGTCTTGTGCTACTATCCGAGTCAATCTATCCGAGTCAGAAGCAGTTGGACTGCTTTTTACTCAGATAGATTGAAAGTAGTTTGAGTTCCGTGCAGTTGGAGTTTCGTTTATCGCTCTAAACAAAGCGGCCCCCTGCCCCCCCCCCCCACCCCTCACCACCCCATCCACTCCTCCGCCTCCCTCCCGGTCACACGAGCACTTCCCCAAAAAGAGAAATGGAACGCATTTTAAATGGAAAGACAGTTGCGGTTTGGTAGTCTTGTGCTACTATCCGAGTCAATCTATCCGAGTCAGAAGCAGTTGGACTGCTTTTTACTCAGATAGATTGAAAGTAGTTTGAGTTCCGTGCAGTTGGAGTTTCGTTTATCGCTCTAAACAAAGCGGCCCCCTGCCCCCCCCCCCCCACCCCTCACCACCCCATCCACTCCTCCGCCTCCCTCCCGGTCACACGAGCACTTCCCCAAAAAGAGAAATGGAACGCATTTTAAATGGAAAGACAGTTGCGGTTTGGTAGTCTTGTGCTACTATCCGAGTCAATCTATCCGAGTCAGAAGCAGTTGGACTGCTTTTTACTCAGATAGATTGAAAGTAGTTTGAGTTCCGTGCAGTTGGAGTTTCGTTTATCGCTCTAAACAAAGCGGCCCCCTGCCCCCCCCCCCCACCCCTCACCACCCCATCCACTCCTCCGCCTCCCTCCCGGTCACACGAGCACTTCCCCAAAAAGAGAAATGGAACGCATTTTAAATGGAAAGACAGTTGCGGTTTGGTAGTCTTGTGCTACTATCCGAGTCAATCTATCCGAGTCAGAAGCAGTTGGACTGCTTTTTACTCAGATAGATTGAAAGTAGTTTGAGTTCCGTGCAGTTGGAGTTTCGTTTATCGCTCTAAACAAAGCGGCCCCCTGCCCCCCCCCCCCCACCCCTCACCACCCCATCCACTCCTCCGCCTCCCTCCCGGTCACACGAGCACTTCCCCAAAAAGAGAAATGGAACGCATTTTAAATGGAAAGACAGTTGCGGTTTGGTAGTCTTGTGCTACTATCCGAGTCAATCTATCCGAGTCAGAAGCAGTTGGACTGCTTTTTACTCAGATAGATTGAAAGTAGTTTGAGTTCCGTGCAGTTGGAGTTTCGTTTATCGCTCTAAACAAAGCGGCCCCCTGCCCCCCCCCCCCACCCCTCACCACCCCATCCACTCCTCCGCCTCCCTCCCGGTCACACGAGCACTTCCCCAAAAAGAGAAATGGAACGCATTTTAAATGGAAAGACAGTTGCGGTTTGGTAGTCTTGTGCTACTATCCGAGTCAATCTATCCGAGTCAGAAGCAGTTGGACTGCTTTTTACTCAGATAGATTGAAAGTAGTTTGAGTTCCGTGCAGTTGGAGTTTCGTTTATCGCTCTAAACAAAGCGGCCCCCTGCCCCCCCCCCCCACCCCTCACCACCCCATCCACTCCTCCGCCTCCCTCCCGGTCACACGAGCACTTCCCCAAAAAGAGAAATGGAACGCATTTTAAATCGAAAGACAGTTGCGGTTTGGTAGTCTTGTGCTACTATCCGAGTCAATCTATCCGAGTCAGAAGCAGTTGGACTGCTTTTTACTCAGATAGATTGAAAGTAGTTTGAGTTCCGTGCAGTTGGAGTTTCGTTTATCGCTCTAAACAAAGCGGCCCCCTGCCCCCCCCCCCCACCCCTCACCACCCCATCCACTCCTCCGCCTCCCTCCCGGTCACACGAGCACTTCCCCAAAAAGAGAAATGGAACGCATTTTAAATCGAAAGACAGTTGCGGTTTGGTAGTCTTGTGCTACTATCCGAGTCAATCTATCCGAGTCAGAAGCAGTTGGACTGCTTTTTACTCAGATAGATTGAAAGTAGTTTGAGTTCCGTGCAGTTGGAGTTTCGTTTATCGCTCTAAACAAAGCGGCCCCCGCCACGGCTCTTGGAAGTTTCATGGTTTTGTTTGTGGCTCTTATGCCGGGTCAGCCTGGCCACCCCTGCTATAGAGTAAACTTTCACTTGAGCCAACTTCAATGGACCCAAGGAAATAGTTCACTTAACTGAAAGTTCACTAAACTGAATATATTTGCTAGAATATGGAAGAGCATAGGGCACAGCGTACATCCAGTCAAAAGTGTGAAATGCAATTTATGGGGTCATGTGCATCGATACAGTGAACTTTCGTTAATGCGACCTTGACGGGACCTTGAAATTTGGTCGAATTATCCGAATGATTTAATTAAAAAAAGCGCAGAAAAACGGTTAAAATTAAACTTCCTCTTATTGTCCAAAGTACTCATGGATGGTCTGCTGATGTCTGCGCTTAAAACTCGTGCCCAAAAGCATGCTCCGGAGCAGCGTAACTAAACGTCATGTCCCCAAAAAATTGTGCTCTAAAAAAAAAAAAAAAAAAAAGTTTTACGAGCTTATTTTGGTGCCGGACAGCAAAACCGTCAACGACAAAAAAGAAAAAATAAAGGAAAAAAGATTTTGCGCTTTCCGGCGCGCAACATAGACCGCATGCAATGCTACGGAAAAGCACTTTGAGAGCGCGCGCTGTCTCTGTGCCCAACCACGTGTTATGTTCTCCGCGCTACTCCACGCCAGATTGGTTGCGCTGGCTCGTGTCATTCGCTTCGGTCCATCTCAACGGCGTAGAGCAGCCGGCGCATATTTGCGCACGTTCGGCTTTGCAGCAAAGGGCCTGTGTTTCGCCTGTACGTTGGTGCTTTTTCTGCCGTGGTGCCGTGCAATGTGAGGCCGCGCGCATTCGCTCGGGACGAATTATCCGATGCGGACTCTTCCCGAGTTCGAACTATCAAACTTTTCCTCCCATAGAAATGTATGGGTGCTCGCCGAGACTTTTGAACATGTTCGAATTAAACGAAAAATCCAATTAACCGAGGTCGAACTAACAAAAGTTTACTGTATATCCAAAGTGCATAACAGTTACGTTGCTGCCTCCTCATTTTGAAAAAAATAATCTAATTTTCATTTGCACCAGCGCTCTTAAACCGCGACGCACCATACCGCGACGCCATCGTCATACCGCGACGGCATCGTCCACTGGCTCGAAATATCCCATGCTGAGTCGTTTCCCGTTGGGATTGAGTGCAGTTTCTCCTTCGAGCTTTGACTTTTGCTTCACTATCGTTGACAATGTCGATGGTGGAATCCCATAGTCCTTCGCAACGTCCACTTGCCTTTGACCGTGTTCCAGACGCTGAAGGATTTCGAGCTTGTCTGATAGAGACCACTGCTTCTGTTTAGTCTTACTCATTACGAAAGTGGGCGCATAAAACTGCCGTCCTGCCGTTGTCACCGAAAACTAAGATGACCGAACGGAACCCATGACAAAGAAAACAGACACACTGCGTGGTTCATTTTTGTCTACCGCACCGCCGCTTTGCCTCGACGGTGCTGTAAATGCCAGCGATGATGCGCCGCCGCTGCAGAGGCGGCGGAGCAGCGGGCATCGGCTACGCCAGCACTGCAGAACACAAAACTTTGTTGAATTGATTGCAAAAATAATCCTGGGTCCACCGATCAAGTTTGTTGGACTGAAACATTCGCTATTCCGAAATTCATTTAACTGAAACATTTTTGCGTAGAATGCATAGGAAAACCGTCGGGGATTTTTCAAAAGTTTGTTATTCTGAAAGATTCGTTAAACTGACGCTTGCTGAAGTGAGAGTTTACTGTACACTGTTTCACCTTACGCTGTACTGCAGGGAAGGCTACAAGTGCGAGCTCTTTGCTCTAGGGTCAGCGGCACAAGCTCTCGTGGATTAAGGGCAGCTGCCAACGCTATGAGCTCGCGCTTCTAGCCTGCGGTACAGCATAAGGTGAAACGGAGTATAGCGCCTCCTAGGCTGCCCTTCCACCAAGCGCCGCGAGAGGTGACTGCTGACAAACCTTCGCTGGATCAGTGTTTTCCGAGTGATTTCGACTCGCAGCTTTCATGTTTTCCCTTGGATACGAGTTGCCGGTGTACTCAGATCTTGGCTACTGGGTCTTTCCATTGCTTCACGTCTGGAGCAGGCGTGAAGCAATGGAATTTTGTCCAGCCTTCGGCTGCGCATCTGCTCGGATTGCTCAGTTGGATATCAATTGCAAACTTGCGCTTTATAAACATTCATACATTAAAATGAACTTTGAGACAGATTGTCCTAAACTTATTTCCTCTTCAGCAGACAGGGGCAGAGCCCAGGCGATAAGTGCATGGACGTTTCTGATATCCCCGCAGGGGGCACTTAGGTTAGTAGGTGTTTGGTGAATGGCGTCACCACAGACCCCAAGCCCATGCCTGGCTGCGCGTGGCTTTCCCGTGTCCGGGTGAAAAGGGCACCCTGGTGGTTGAGCCCAGCCTGGGGTAGGTTTAGACCCTTCAAAGCCCTCCAGGTGGGGCGGTACCCCGCCTGGAGGCCCCGCCTCTCTTAGACTGGAGTCCTGCTGAGGCTCGGCCAGGATCATTCAGTCAGTCGCCTCTGTTTTTCTCTCCTCCTCTTCTATCCACTTTCATCTTCTTTGGTGGCAAGGGCTAACCATGGGTGGTGATGGACCTCTGTCTGCCCGGCAGCACTGTTAGAGTAATGTATCCAGCAAAGCTTTTTTTGCTACGGTGCGTTACTTGACCCCTTGTTGGGCTCAGTGATGGTGGTGCACGGGAATTCTTAAAATTTCATTGCCCTCCTACGGTGCCTTCTAAACCCCATTCAGTGCAAGTCTTTAAAAGGCACTGTCCCGAACAACTGACCATTTTAAAAGATCCTGACTCGGAAACGTTCGCAAAGTTTTTTGCAGGGTATTGTACCGAACCCGAACTGTAAACCGAAAACCGGAAAAAAACGTTATTTTCGTGCGGACCGGAACCGATATGTTTTTCATGCGGTTTTCGGTTCATACACGAAGTCAGGTTGCGTGAAAAGTGTGTGGCAAACAACACAGTAACCTGAAAAGTAAACCAAGAAATGAAAGAAAGAAGCATTATTTTCACGCAAACCGGAGTTGAATCAGGTCGAAATATAAATTTTTTCTTTCCTGGACAAAATTGATCAATTATCTTTGCGCTGTTTCGTTCTTGTGGGAAGTCAAGAAGCGAGAAAAATAGGTAGCGGAGAGCTCTGTAACGTTGCATTATCAGGTTTTCACATAACCGTCGTCTTTATAATTTATAAAGTTTGTCTCGAGAACTCAGACGAAATAAGCGCAGGAACTATCAATTCTCCGGGATTTCCGGTCTTATGTATTTCTTAAACAAATGCCCACATTTGTCCAAACCTTTTCTGGAGGATCGGAAATGGTTCATCAAAGAAACGTTATCACTAGAACATACCCAATTTATACGTCAGCAAAAGTGACCAAATAATGAGCCTGTTTGGTGGAAAAACGGTGAGTTGGACTAGTTGGTTTTTCATCTGGAACTTAAATGCAAGAAACAAAAAAAAAAAGAACAAGAACAAATAGAGGTATAGACAACACACCTAGTGTTGTCTATACTTCTATTTGTCCTTTTTTTTGGGCATTCAGTCTGAGCTTTGTTTGGTGTCTCTTGTCTTCAATTTTGTAGGGTTGTGTGCAATTTAGTTAAACACCTTGATTTTATTGTACAACTGATCGGATAAAAAAGCGATACAAAGGCCGATGGAGATTTTAGAACCTGCACTAGTTGCCATACTGTGGCGCATCTAGGTAATCTGCTTTTAAAATAACTCGGCGGATTTAATAATCTGCCCGAAATTAAAGCTGCACTAGTTGCCATACTGTGGCGCATCTAATCTGCTTTTAAAATAACTCCGCGGATTTAATAATCTGCCCGAAATTAAAGTCTAGCACCGGGAAGGGGAGGGGGGATTCAATCAACAGTTACAACTACAGAAAACTGCAAAACAGCTTTGATCTCTGGTAGCTAGGGGTGTACGAATATTCGCCATTTTCGAATAACGAATCGAATATTACCTTATTCGATTCGTTAATCGAATCGAATAATAATTCTCAAAAGTTTCGAATATTTTTCGAATAATTTCCGAATAGTCGCTACGGTGTCGCGCCGCAAGATTCCCTTCACAGGCATCCCACAACGCGCCGGCACGCCTGCAATACGTGCTCGTAAGATGGCAATACGTACCCTCTTCTCCTAGACAATGATGGCCATCATCGGCAGCAGCCGTCCCTCTCTATACGTACGTTGGTGTTGCCTCCATTAGGGACCACTGTGTTAAGCACGACCGGTGGTGTTAAGTATAACCCGCATGTAAGCGACTTGCCGAGAGACAAGACAGGCGACGTCGACCCGCTTCGCTGTCGTTCGGTCAGTCGCGCGATGAGGCAAGCCGCATGAAAGTGGCGTGAGCAAGTGACCAAGGCGATGAGGACGTTTTCTAGAAATCCAAACACCGAGCGACGCGACGAGCGACAGTGAGAAATCTCCGTCGCTCGCTGCTGACCTCGTTGCTGTCGCTCGGCGCTCGCTAAATCGCTTACATGAGGTTCAGCATTTAGGGACAGCTTTCGCACGAGATTGCTCCTGCACGCTTTCGGGAAGCGTGTCGTGGAGACGTTTCAGAACTGGTTGCAACGGTACCGCCGTTCTGTGTAAGCGAAGTAGAAGTGGTGGAAGTGGGAAGTTGTTCGAAGAGAAAGCGCACTAGAGCAGGGAAGTTTTTCGGCCGCTCCCACGCAATCAATTGAAGAAGCCACAACAGCTGCTTGTGTCGAGTCTTTCCCAGCACTTTCCATGGTTGTTCCACGTGTTCAGTGCGTGAAGATGTTGCTTTTTGAGGGCGCAAGTAGATCAATACAATTCGTTTTCCCAGAATCTCCTCAGATCAGTGAAAATAAGGTTCCTGGACGTAAGCACACAAGCACATAACTGCCTTTCCACATTCCTTGATCCTCAATTCAAGGACATCTGCTAAACAAGGAATAAAGATAATGTAGAGTTTCTACTAAGTGCAATGCTTCAGGATGTACCAGGCTCAAGCGAACTGTGATTTTATGCTCAGCATCCGCGTGAACCGTGATATTATGTTTAGCGTTCTAATATTTTATTAGCTTTTGTCTCTATTTAATTATATATAGTTGAACTCTAGTTAATATTGTCTAGCTGCGATTTTACAATAATTTTAAGAAACAGTTTGGAACAATAAAAATCAATTTATAATCTCTTTGCTTTACTTTAATAGCTGTGTACTTACTATTCGGAAACTATTCGAAAATTATTCGATTCGTATTCGTATTCGATTCGGTCCCACAATTATTCGATTCGTATTCGATTCGGTTTGAAAAATCACTATTCGCACACCCCTACTGGTAGCAGAAACAGCAAGGACGAAAAACGTTTTCTCCTCAGAAATGCAAACATCAAGGCGCACAGCTCTTCTGAGCATTGCTAGACAAGGAGCCGCGGCTTTCAAGGGAAGCTAACGTGTTGCAGTTTTGGGAGGAGAGAACGGAACGCCATCCAGAACTCTGCCCATTTGCACAAGTAGCCGTGGGAGTGCCTGCGACCCAGGTCAGTGCGCAGCGAGCTTCACTGAAGTTGATTCTATCGACTCATAGGTGCCATCTTTCCTTGGATATGCATGATGACGTCTTGCTTCTTCCATCAGCTGCCTGACATTGAACTGCGCTTTCACCCATGTCCCGAGGTGCCCCAGCACTAGCTCGTTTGTTCCACACAGTAATGTGAGCCTTTCCTTTTTATATGGAACACTTTTATAAAAAGAACTCTGCCCATTTGCACAAGTAGCCGTGGGAGTGCCTGCGACCCAGGTCAGTGCGCAGCGAGCTTCACTGAAGTTGATTCTATCGACTCATAGGTGCCATCTTTCCTTGGATATGCATGATGACGTCTTGCTTCTTCCATCAGCTGCCTGACATTGAACTGCGCTTTCACCCATGTCCCGAGGTGCCCCAGCACTAGCTCGTTTGTTCCACACAGTAATGTGAGCCTTCCTTTTATATGGAACACTTTTATAAAAAGAACTCTGCCCATTTGCACAAGTAGCCGTGGGAGTGCCTGCGACCCAGGTCAGTGCGCAGCGAGCTTCACTGAAGTTGATTCTATCGACTCATAGGTGCCATCTTTCCTTGGATATGCATGATGACGTCTTGCTTCTTCCATCAGCTGCCTGACATTGAACTGCGCTTTCCCCCATGTCCCGAGGTGCCCCAGCACTAGCTCGTTTGTTCCACACAGTAATGTGAGCCTTTCCTTTTTATATGGAACACTTTTATAAAAAGAACTCTGCCCATTTGCACAAGTAGCCGTGGGAGTGCCTGCGACCCAGGTCAGTGCGCAGCGAGCTTCACTGAAGTTGATTCTATCGACTCATAGGTGCCATCTTTCCTTGGATATGCATGATGACGTCTTGCTTCTTCCATCAGCTGCCTGACATTGAACTGCGCTTTCACCCATGTCCCGAGGTGCCCCAGCACTAGCTCGTTTGTTCCACACAGTAATGTGAGCCTTTTTATATGTTACACTTTTATAAAAAGAACTCTGCCCATTTGCACAAGTAGCCGTGGGAGTGCCTGCGACCCAGGTCTTCACTGAAGTTGATTCTATCGACTCATAGGTGCCATCTTTCCTTGGATATGCATGATGACGTCTTGCTTCTTCGATCAGCTGCCTGACATTGAACTGCGCTTTCCCCCATGTCCCGAGGTGCCCCAGCACTAGCTCGTTTGTTCCACACAGTATTGTGAGCCTTTCCTTTTTATATGGAACACTTTTATAAAAAGAACTCTGCCCATTTGCACAAGTAGCCGTGGGAGTGCCTGCGACCCAGGTCAGTGCGCAGCGAGCTTCACTGAAGTTGATTCTATCGACTCATAGGTGCCATCTTTCCTTGGATATGCATGATGACGTCTTGCTTCTTCCATCAGCTGCCTGACATTGAACTGCGCTTCACCCATGTCCCGAGGTGCCCCAGCACTAGCTCGTTTGTTCCACACAGTAATGTGAGCCTTTCTTTATATGTACACTTTTATAAAAAGAACTCTGCCCATTTGCACAAGTAGCCGTGGGAGTGCCTGCGACCCAGGTCAGTGCGCAGCGAGCTTCACTGAAGTTGATTCTATCGACTCATAGGTGCCATCTTTCCTTGGATATGCATGATGACGTCTTGCTTCTTCCATCAGCTGCCTGACATTGAACTGCGCTTTCACCCATGTCCCGAGGTGCCCCAGCACTAGCTCGTTTGTTCCACACAGTAATGTGAGCCTTTTTATATGTTACACTTTTATAAAAAGAACTCTGCCCATTTGCACAAGTAGCCGTGGGAGTGCCTGCGACCCAGGTCAGTGCGCAGCGAGCTTCACTGAAGTTGATTCTATCGACTCATAGGTGCCATCTTTCCTTGGATATGCATGATGACGTCTTGCTTCTTCCATCAGCTGCCTGACATTGAACTGCGCTTTCACCCATGTCCCGAGGTGCCCCAGCACTAGCTCGTTTGTTCCACACAGTAATGTGAGCCTTTTTATATGTTACACTTTTATAAAAAGAACTCTGCCCATTTGCACAAGTAGCCGTGGGAGTGCCTGCGACCCAGGTCAGTGCGCAGCGAGCTTCACTGAAGTTGATTCTATCGACTCATAGGTGCCATCTTTCCTTGGATATGCATGATGACGTCTTGCTTCTTCCATCAGCTGCCTGACATTGAACTGCGCTTTCACCCATGTCCCGAGGTGCCCCAGCACTAGCTCGTTTGTTCCACACAGTAATGTGAGCCTTTTTATATGTTACACTTTTATAAAAAGAACTCTGCCCATTTGCACAAGTAGCCGTGGGAGTGCCTGCGACCCAGGTCAGTGCGCAGCGAGCTTCACTGAAGTTGATTCTATCGACTCATAGGTGCCATCTTTCCTTGGATATGCATGATGACGTCTTGCTACTTCCATCAGCTGCCTGACATTGAACTGCGCTTTCACCCATGTCCCGAGGTGCCCCAGCACTAGCTCGTTTGTTCCACACAGTAATGTGAGCCTTTTTATATGTTACACTTTTATAAAAAGAACTCTGCCCATTTGCACAAGTAGCCGTGGGAGTGCCTGCGACCCAGGTCTTCACTGAAGTTGATTCTATCGACTCATAGGTGCCATCTTTCCTTGGATATGCATGATGACGTCTTGCTTCTTCGATCAGCTGCCTGACATTGAACTGCGCTTTCACCCATGTCCCGAGGTGCCCCAGCACTAGCTCGTTTGTTCCACACAGTAATGTGAGCCTTTTTATATGTTACACTTTTATAAAAAGAACTCTGCCCATTTGCACAAGTAGCCGTGGGAGTGCCTGCGACCCAGGTCTTCACTGAAGTTGATTCTATCGACTCATAGGTGCCATCTTTCCTTGGATATGCATGATGACGTCTTGCTTCTTCGATCAGCTGCCTGACATTGAACTGCGCTTTCACCCATGTCCCGAGGTGCCCCAGCACTAGCTCGTTTGTTCCACACAGTAATGTGAGCCTTTTTATATGGTAACACTTTTATAAAAAGAACTCTGCCCATTTGCACAAGTAGCCGTGGGAGTGCCTGCGACCCAGGTCAGTGCGCAGCGAGCTTCACTGAAGTTGATTCTATCGACTCATAGGTGCCATCTTTCCTTGGATATGCATGATGACGTCTTGCTTCTTCCATCAGCTGCCTGACATTGAACTGCGCTTGCACCCATGTCCCGAGGTGCCCCAGCACTAGCTCGTTTGTTCCACACAGTAATGTGAGCCTTTTTATATGTTACACTTTTATAAAAAGAACTCTGCCCATTTGCACAAGTAGCCGTGGGAGTGCCTGCGACCCAGGTCAGTGCGCAGCGAGCTTCACTGAAGTTGATTCTATCGACTATAGGTGCCATCTTTCTTGGATATGCATGATGACGTCTTGCTTCTTCCATCAGCTGCCTGACATTGAACTGCGCTTTCACCCATGGGTGCCCCAGCACCGTTTGTTCCACACAGTAATGTGAGCCTTTTTATATGTTACACTTTTATAAAAAGAACTCTGCCCATTTGCACAAGTAGCCGTGGGAGTGCCTGCGACCCAGGTCAGTGCGCAGCGAGCTTCACTGAAGTTGATTCTATCGACTCATAGGTGTCATCTTTCCTTGGATATGCATGATGACGTCTTGCTTCTTCCATCAGCTGCCTGACATTGAACTGCGCTTTCACCCATGTCCCGAGGTGCCCCAGCACTAGCTCGTTTGTTCCACACAGTAATGTGAGCCTTTCCTTTTTATATGGAACACTTTTATAAAAAATGCATAGTTTATCTTTTGCTGTCGTAAATTGTCTTTGCAGCATATGAGTATGAACCGATCTGAACCTTTATTTTTTCACTCCGGAGTTGAACCGGAGCTGAACCATTTTCCCTGAACTGGTACGAAAACGGGAACGAAGAACATTTTGGTTCGACACCCTGGTTTTTTGTAATTCACTCTGAAAATGACTCGAAACCCGTAGCAAAAATGCCACCGTTAATTGTAGCTCAAGTCCTGGAAAACCTTATTGGGTACTGTTATAAGGCTAAGAAGCAGCACTCTGGCGACCTTCTAGGAGAGTTGAATACCAAAACTCAAAGTCAAGCACTCTCCAAAATGACGAACATTGTTGACATTTCAAGTGACTGTGAGACCACACCATACACTAAATATTGTGCGAAATGTGCTCTCGGAGGATGACCTGCTCGACAGTAGTGAGGAGGAAATTCTCGAGGGCCTTGGGCATCGAGTGTAGTCGTGGTAAAGCGCATTATATTTCGACGCGATGGAATGGAATCACCAAGCACCTAATCATGACCTTCCAGCGACACACTCTCCCAGCAACCTTTGAGGCGGGATATTTAAACTGCCGTGTTTGGCCATATGTGCCAAACCCTCAATGGTGTTTTCGGTGCCAGCTGTCTGGCCATGGTTCGAGGAGTTGTCGTGGCAAAGACACGTGCGCCAAGTGCGGGAGCTCGGAAAACATTGCAGACGTTTGCGGAGGAGCCGCAAAATGCCCTAACTGCAGTGGCCCGCACCCGGCATACTCTCGTGGGGCGCCTTGTCAATCACAAGGAGCAGGCTCTTGTGCAACTTTATTGTTTGGTGCATACATGCGTGCGTCCCTGCGCTGCGTGCCATCGACACGGGTTGAGGCAGCGTTGCTGCGTCGCGTGGACGGCACCACGAACACGGAGCTCGAAAGGAGACGCTTTACAGGCGTGTGTGTGGTGTTCCAGCAAATCTTCCTTTGCCTGTTGGCTTTGTCCCAAACATTGCTTGACCTGATCAACTGCGATTGCAACGTTCTGGGAGAGTGATTGGGTATTTGCAGTGACATTGCTACTACGTCTGACCTTACACTCCGCGGTTACATTCCAGGATATGGGGCGTTCGTTGACCTTGCAATCCCTGAGAGGGTTACTGCTTGTGTTATCTTTCCGTTTCTTTCTTGTTCAAACAATTTTTTTTGTAAGCAAAACAATGTTTTGTTTTGTGATCTCCATTGTTTTCCTTTTGCACGCATGTACACCAGCTTCGGGGTCGCGGAAATCGGGGAGAAAATGCGTAAACAAAGTGAAGTGTCTTGCCCTTCTCCTTTTTATTTGTTACGAGCGTCTTCCAAACGTAAAGTCCGCGACTACATCAAATTTAGGTAGGATGAATGTTTGCGGATCGTGGAGTCGGCTATATCTAGGGTGGGCGATCACTCGGTGCTTTTTTGCAAATCGATAATTGCCCATAAAGTGGGGTGGGCGATGACATTACGCTAATCGTTCGAGCCACTGTTACAGCGCAGTGTCAGAAGAAACATTGCACACATAGACTAGGGGGCGTGAGCCGCTGCCCGACTAATAATTACCCATCCATTCTGCTAAGCACGTAAAGGACAAAAAGGGGCTCCGTGCTGAGGGTCGCATCGCTGCGCCGCAGTGTTCATCTGCAGCAGAAAGGCCTTCTGCTTTCATCGCCGGCTCACCATGGCAACGAACACTGAATGATCTTTTCGGATGGCGCGTGTATCACTGGGTAGCGTATCATCAACAACCCCCCCCCCCCCCGGCCTGCGTAGTGCTATACTTCGTTTCACTTTATCTGCGAGCGAAGCAGAAGCGCGAGACCAGCGCTTTTTGCATTTCTCCCCAGCTCGCGCGCTCGAGCAAACCCTGAACGCACGGAGCTTTCGTGCTCGCGCTTCCAGTTTTGCCTTCGCTCGCACATGAGGTGAAACGAAGTATAAGGAGTATTCACTGGGCGCCATATTTGTGGGTGCTGTCTATACTCTGTTTCATACTTAGCATGCAACGCTGTCAGAGCTACTGGCGCGAGCGTGAAGCTTGATCTCGTTGATCATTTGCACGCGTTCTCGCGCAAACAAAATCATAGATGAAGCCACGCGCTCGCGCCAGTAGCTTTGACAGCGTTGCACGCTAAGTATGAAACAGAGTATAGAGCGCACGCTCAGAACGAGCCCACATTAATAGGCTGCGAAGACCGGCAATCCTGATGGTGCGGAATGCACGTTGCAAAAGAACCGTGGAAGCTCGCCATCAGCACGCGCTCAGCAGTCGCGCACACAACTATGGCCGCCAGTGAATACTTCCTATTAGCGCCGAGATGTTTCGGTGGCGCCCTCTTATGGTTTCCATCCGTGACGTCACGACTGGGATTTGCCTCGCCGTGACGTCACCAGTTGTTATCCTGGCTACTTACCATCAGGTGCTACGACGAGTTCGGTGGTGTGTTTAAAAAGCACAGGGGAAGCTAGGAGCTATCGCAATCCGAAACTAACACCGTCAAAGTTGACAATCTGACAATGCTCATATGCCCATGGTTTGGCCAATCGTGGAAAGCTGACCGCAGCGACGCTTTTGGTCGCGCACATCGCTAATAGCAGACGGCGTTCGGAAAATCGGCGTTTCTTGCCATGGTGACGGCGATGAAAGCAGACGGTTTTTATGGTGCGGAAGGACACTGCGGTGCAGCGATACAAGGTGCGTGCTGAGGCCCTTCCCGCATGCTTTTCAATGGGCGGAACGCGAACAAAAAGAGTTAGAAATAAGGACTTAACACAGAAGGCTGGTTTTCTCCAGCGCCTCATAATTTGACAAGCCTTACACGAAAAGCATGTTTTTACACCGGACTTTGGAGATTGTTTTTTTTTCACAACAACATTGGTCTAAAGTACCAATGCCCGTATGCCTCCGAATTGATCGTCGCGCTATGTATACGGTACGACCACAAAGGAAAAAGAGAGAAAAACTTTACAGCTGTGCACTTTTTTAAAATTATCACGCAATATTCAGAGGGCACTTTCTATGGGATAAATGTGATTAAAGGATATATGGGATTAGATAAGGGTATATGTGACACACATTTTTAATGTAAGTGTCGAGAGTCTTAATACAAAAGACTGTTGCTCACTCTGTTGCCACTACAGGTAACCCCCATTCTCATAATGACAGCTGTAGAAACGGGTAATAAGTGCCTGAAATAAATATCCCAATGTTTGTATAAAAATAACAAAAACTAAAAGTGTAATAACATTACAAAAAAATATTTTGTTGGTTTGTTGAATTTAACCCCCATCTTCGCTCTCCTACCAGCCCTAAACTGGCGCTTTAACCAGCTGAGCTACTGTGCAGGTGTGTTTGGGATATACTAAACGTTACATTATTTCTTAAGAGGAATTTCTATCGCGTTTCATTTTGAACTTTCTTTCTTACTTGCTGACTCCAACTTTATACACTTGCTGTCACCTATGGCGCTCCTACCAGGCGCTACCACGAGTTCTTTCATTCGTGTATGAAGCCTCGGCACGCTCCCTCCGACAGCGCTGTTTCGGTCACAAAGCGATCGTGACTGTCGGTGCCGGCCATTGGTCGTGCCTTACGGTTCGAAGGGCGCACTACGGTAAGACCGCAGAAGGCTCGCACATGCGCAGTTCGAACAGGAGGGCCCATTGTACTGTATCGGATGTGCAAAAACGGTTCCCTAAATGACACCCGTAGCGATATTTGTAAAATTTGGATTGATTTTATTATTCTTGTACTGGGAATAATGCTGAAGCAATCAATCATCTTAATGCCCAAAAACCCATTAAAGTACTCGCGGGTTATTTTATTGCATGACCTTTATTCGAGTACAAAAAGTCTCCAAGAACACACAAATAACGGCGCTGATTTTTTCAACAAATATAATATTCTGTTACCTCTAAGGTCTGAGGAAGACCCTGTAATTAAAGGGACACTGAACTCCAAAATATTTTTAAGTTACTGGATCGTACATGCATGTCAGAAAATAAAGTTTCCGCAAACGATTCCTTCAGCATAATAATTATGCTGGGAGGCACATCTTGAGGTAGGAGAGAAATCGAAATGAACACCTTTGTCGAGAAATTCAATCCAAAATAGTAGTTAGTTTCGGTTTCGTTCCTGAATTAAAACGTGCCTCTCGGCTTAAATATTATGCTAAACACCGTTTTTCTTTTCAGAATAAAGAGGTAACCTACGCGTATAACACCCTAGCTTCGTGTAAGCGGTAATAATGTGTGTCGCTCAGTGGAGCCAGTAGACTAGACAGGGCTCAGCAAATGGTGTATGAGCACGCATCTCCGACCCTCACTATAACCGCCATCTGGGAAAACGAGTGGCGCCACCTATAGACAGTTGGATTCGGGAATACTGGCACGCAACGCCACTGACCAAGAGACCTCTTTCTTGCGGTGGAATATCAAGGAAAAAAGCGAGCGTTTTCTTTTAATCTCTTCGCAAAATTTGATGACTGAGCGTGGGGCTCCCGGTATCCCCCAGTGACGGCATTTGAATGCGGCTCATAGATTGGATCCGATATGGTAATGTCAAAGTCGCGACTTTTGGCTATCAGGAAATCTTCCAAACTCGCCGCCAATCATTCCAAAACAAATTCCCCGACACACACACAAAAAAAACGAAAAAAATACGGAGACCGTTGTTGTTATTTTAATTAGAGAACTACCCAGAACCTTTGTTTTCTTTAAGCGCTGCCGTTTTGCCAATCTCAGCCTTTCCCGCTCGAAGGAGCGCCCACCAGCGTGCACGCCTGCTCATGCAGTACCTTTCATTGGCGTTGGAAAACCGGTGAAACAGTAGCATGTTTTAGTATTGCGTCTACGGTCGGACGGAAGCACTTTGTGTTTGCGTTAGCGTTGTGTGTTCCACATAGCGCGTGCGCGGAGGCCGGAATTGCTCTCTTGGATTGGCGCAGGGTAACGATGCGCATGGGCAGCGCCGAGCACGGAAGTCTACATTTAGCGCTCTCTGGGCGGCACCATTTTGTTCGACAGCAGCGCCCTCTCCATACATCCGGGAAATTCAGCGGATTCGGCGGGGTAAAGCGCGATCCAAACCAAAGCTTCTTTTTACGGCTGTAGGTCGTGCGCCCGCCGGATGTGACGTATTTCGTGACGTCGCGCCGCTTCTTCGCTCCTTCCGGGAGCGCACAAAAAAGTTGGATAATTTCAACTTCTTTCTGAACGCGCACGAAGAAGCGCCGTGACGTAGTAGGACGCTCCTTTCTCCCGGCCAATCGGTGGAGGGCACTGCTCCGCGTTTCTTCACCGTGTCTGCTGGCCGCCGGTCGGGCGCAGCCGCCGCAGCCGAAGCAAATTATCTTCGCAGAAGTTGCCTGCGAGAATGGCCCGTATCGCTGCATCTATGAACTTAGCCCCTGTTTTCGACGCGAGGAAGGTGACCGAAAAGAAGGCTGCTGCGGACGCGCAGAGGCATGAAGAAGCTGCGCAGAAGGCCGCAGAAGCTGCCGTCTATGATGACCAAAGCAAGTGCTTTCAGTTGCTCGAGCTCGTCCAGAGAACTACCCTTGGTTGTACGGGAAGCTTCGGCACGACGACAAAGACAACCCGAAACGGGAGAACGTCTCGAAGGAGGTCGCCCGTCTGTTGGGCATTGTGCGCTGTAAGTACGGTTTTGCAACCTCTGACATCGTGTTTTCGCATTTTGTGTTGCGCGCATGGTTTACTTGATATGTGATGGTGTTAAATTGTTTTTGTAACAATATTGCGGAAACATTCATTCAAAAATCGACAGACGAAGACGGTAATATTTGTAAATACCCAAATGCTTTCTTTTTCTTCACGTTTTTGCGTTGTTTTGACGGTTGTTTCAACCAAAAATGAGAAGGAAGATAATCACTGCGTCGCCTTTAATCCTCTTTTTGTTCAGCCTACGAGAAAGTGTTGTCTCGGTTGTATGGAAAAGGCTGAACTCCATTTGTGTCTTTGAGACAATCAGTCCTATTTAATTATAACTTTCGATTGAGCCAAGCATGTTTAAAATACTTCTCGAAACGAAATGACAAGTTACAGTCCCATACTATACCGGCCGAACCAAATTTTTACGATTCTTCCTTTATAGATTTGTTCCAATTGGCCCACAAAGTATACGTAGCATCGTACACATAGCAGATGTTAGCGAGATCGTTCACTGCTAAGTTGATGGGCAGTGAAAGCTATGTACTGTCTCTAGATCAGTCAGTCACCTGCCCCCTCAGTGCCTGATCCATTCTATGCCCGTGACTACCCGGAGAGTATGACCACGTTGTATGCATGCACCCTATTGTTGATTGTTCCTGCGAGCATGTAGCTTCTACCGCCCTGTCAGCCTAGCAGTGAACATACTATAGTCGTCTGCTTGAGAGCTTGGCGAGTCATTTTTAAGTGTGGGACTAAATTTGTTGTGCAAGTGCTTTTGATGTGCGTTTTGTGTGTGCTGTTCGTTGCCCACGAGGCATTACAATTGCCTATGGCATTTTTGTCGTCTTTTTCACATTTCTGCATGAGTATATCATGTCTGTCAGGCTTGTCCCACACTAGAATCAACATATTTCTCTTCAGGCGACATCTGAAAAACAAAGTGGAAGTACCTGAGGGACAAGTACGCCAAGGAGGCGGCCAAGGTGGCAGGAACAGAGCGCAGCGGCTGTGGAACCTCGGACGTCTACAAGCCAAAGTGGATCTACTTTGGCAGCTTGCGCTTCCTGACTGTGTCAGTCAGGAAGCCACTGTTTCGCGAAAGTACACTTTTCATATTTCTCATTCGTATACAACTACACGGTACTTTTTGTCAATTATTCAAGTCTGAGGCTACAGGAACATCAAAAAGCCAGTCCAGCACTCAAACTGGAGGTAAGATAGCATGCAATGTATTGCGATGCCTCCTCGTCGTTATGTTACTGGGCTTATAGTCATGTTTCCAGGTGTCTTTCACAAGTGCTGTCATATGCGATGAAACTTACACTCTTCTGGTGAATTATAGGAGTGACTCCATCATGCAGCCAGTCACCTGGATGCACCGCAGGTACAACCAAGCCAACTGATGACCAAGATCTTGTGGTGATTATTTGCCCGTCTTGACTTCCTTTCCGGTCTTTCAGACTGATGAGCATGGGCTGTAGCTTACAAAAGCTACTTTTTGTTTTCTTGTGTTCCTCTACACAGTGCTTTCACCTTGTGGCACTTCCTTTGGCGTTACAGCTGTCAACAGCACCACCTTCTTCCCCTCCCCCTCCCCCAATCGCTGCCTTTTTTTAATAACCCTTATCTCGTAAATACTGAGTGCACTGGCTAACCACCTAAATCAGGGGTCAGCCCCTGGCATAGTGTGCATAGGCAGTCGCTGGGCCGAACAGAAGATTTTTTGGTTTGTGTTTTTTGTAGAAGGAAAGCCATCATAGCTTTCCGATTTTGGTTCGGTGTGATATTACTAGTTGATGTTTCACTTCGAACTCAAACCTGGGAATCTCGCAGAAGGAAAAGCTTTAGAGCTTTATCTTAATTATTCCGACAGTGCAGTATACTTCATTTCAGCATAACTTTGAAAATGGTAAGAGCTGCATCCCTCGTGAGGCAATAAGAGCAACAGAGCAAGGTATATGACAGCCCTCCGCAAGATGATTGCAACCTCGGACAGTATGCTGTCGCATGCCTCGCTCTGACAGTCATTGGCTGGCCGGGCCATTGATTTAACTGCTTAGCAAAGTTATGTTGGAACGGATTCTGATGAGTCTTATCACTCAATTTTCTTGTTGCAAAGACACCGGTAACAAAAACTCTTCAAACTTGGAGTATTGCGTTATTTGAGGGAGGAGGATTCAAACAACATCTGTATCTTTCAGAAATAAGATCAGACAGACTTCTGGCAAGTCCAAGATATTTATCCAGTGGGGCTTGCTCATCCTAAGGCCCCGAAATTCCTTTTCCGAAAAAACTGCATTTTCAAAAAATATTATATTTGGGTTCACTATATTCTGAAGCATAGTTTCAGAAAGTTTCATCTATAAATGCGCAGTATTTATTCCGCAAAAAAAATATTTTCGGCAAGCTCGCGGCCGCGCGCGGCGACCCGCCGAGGGAGCAGACGGCGAAGTTGACATTTTCAAATTAGGCCTACTCCGCGCTCGTTCGACGCAGCCGAGATATCTTGACCTCGTTGGAAGCGCCGTTTCTTCTATTTTATAGTTTCTGTCCATAAAAGCTTGCTACATTTGAGGCTATTTGTGGCCCGGGAGAACCCCATACATACAAGCAGAAAAAACGTAAGAACTATGATACCAGCAATCCCATTGGTCGCGACCCGA